>CM034151.1:289753357-289843357 GCA_019776745.2 Taxus chinensis | reverse complement strand
TACTATAGATCTCATGTTTGGACCCAAGATGAATATCAGAGGCTACAGGATGTTGATCTGACTTGGACATGTATCGTTGATCATTGGTGGGAGAGATTACTGACTAGTTATACCTTGGAATACGTTATTTATATGTATTCTTGTCCTGAGAATGCTGAGTTTGAGTTCTTAAAGGAACCTAGAGAATTAATTTTGCATGATAACCCTTTAGCCATGAAGATCCTACTAATTATACTAAGTTTGGAAGCATTTCCTATGGCCAGATAAACTTCTCTGAGTGCTAGGTGAGGAAGCTAGGGTGGAGGAAGATGAGAGACAACTCAAGTATAGCAAAGCACGTGAAAGGGAGATGGATAGACAATGTGAGGTTGCGGGAGTGATGGATTTATGGAGGCATATGTTACAAGAAGGAATTGAAGTTTGCACAGAGGATGTGGAGATTGAGCAGTCTGTGCTACCCCATCTCGGTAAGCTCAGGAGAGAGATCTCTTCATCTTCTTATGAGAGTTCATCACTTGGAGAAAGGAGAGTCATCTGCGTGCATCTGAATCTTCCTGGTGACTAACCCCTGGCACTTAGTCTTCTAAATCAATAGGTAAACATTGTTAACCCAGTTGGTATTGGTGGGAGTGACCAATCTATGTTGGGCCCTAGATTATTAGCTAAGTACAAGAAGGTGTGTGGGTACGCGGGACCTATTTGAAGAAGGGCACACAGGTTAAAGGTGCATAGGGAAGTGTTCTATCATGGAGTATCTAGAAGAGGATCCCTTGCCCGCAAAGAGATTTGAAAAATACACTTGTGAAACCATGACAGCCCCTCACAAGGCACGCCTAGAGAAGTGGTATAAATGAATGCATGGTGCATTTAGGGTAGATTGGAGGATCTCAGAGTAGTTTCCCGTGCTCGTGGATGGAGAGATAGAATTTGTAGTGTACCAACATTTCTACATTGGTAGATTTACTTTGATAAATGGGACTAAAGTTCCATGGTGTAAGCTGCCCTTCTCCTTCACCGTGCAATACTTCTAGGCAGGGGTCAATAGGCTCAAAGAATTCAAAATACTAAGGTTCGACCTTAGTGAGGTGGACCAAGACCACCACGAACTACAAAAAAATCTCATGTACCCTAAAAAGTGCACGTATGTGGAAAAGTATGTCTCCCATGAGGTTCAAATGATGAAACCAATAATGCTACCAATCATTGGAAGGGCTACAGCAAGGACATGCCTTCGAATAAGGCCAAAGTTTGAGAAAGGAACTGTTGGTGCAAAATCACAGCACCCCTAGGACTCTATAACGTGATGGGTTGAGAATCTCAGTGCGATTGCACAACATGGAGCTTTTCCCAAGTGTGGGACCTTGCGAAATCGGAAAAGCTCTCCGGATGAAGGCCGGCTCCTATTCCTCTGTTCAGATGCACCAATGAAACGCAGAGGTTTACCCAAAAACCCTAAACTAACTACCAAGGAGACAGGGAGAGAGAAATGCATAAAAATAAACCTAAGCTAAGGAGGTGATGCACCGAGGAATGAAGAACATATGTTTTGCCAATTAAACACAGACCACAGAAATGCAATGCAATATCATGCATAGATAAACATATTCACAGTGAAAGATCAGGAGGATGCAAAATGAAACACATAGAGGGTTGAGAAACATCCACGGTCATGCGTTTATTTGCTCCGAAGGTTGATACAATACACTGCAAAAAATTCCAAGAAGTAAAGGCGCATTATAGTTTCAAATGGGAGGTTTGAGCTCCACAAATCCACCTGCCAAAGAGAAGAAGGGAGGGGCCAAAACAAGAATGTCCAACCTTTGAAAAACAGCCCCTCCTTACATTTTATAGAAGGGAAAGAGATGGAGAAGTGAGAAAATCGAGATTTGCCCAACCACCTCCAAAACTGCGCCGAACTCCATTCATCATGGTGGTAGGTAAGAACCTCAACGACCAAAAATGGCAAACTGTCATATTTCCCGCGTCAGGTCCATTTCAGTCGGGTTCGGGGCTCTCCTTTGCATCCGCATCGGGCTTGGAAGACACCGCGGCATGTGTTTGATGTTCGTGCTTTCCCGAAACCCGCATCCACCGCTATTACCAAATTTCCTTTGTTTTCAGGTTCAAAGATGTAACTTGCACATGCATCGGGTTTGGGAGGTAGCGCAACATGTTTTCCCTCCATGCTCTTCTGACTTGTTTTCCCGACCCGAAAACCTGATTTCCTTTGTTTTCGGGTTTTGGCGACCCAAAAACATATTTTCTTGTGTCAGGTTTTTTAGAGCTCCCGACTTGTTTTCCCGACTTGTATTGTGTCGGGTTTGTGGAACCCTTGAGCATCGGGACATCCTTTGTGATCTACATGCTTCATGTTTCGTGTTTCCCGAAACCCGAAACCCGATTTGCCTTTGAGTCGGGCTTTCCGACCCTTGCGACATGTTCTTTGCTGTCGGGTCCTTCCGCCCCTCCGACATGCTTTTTCCTTTGCGTCGGGTTTTCCTTTCCTTGCGACATGCTTCTTCACCATGTGTTTCTGATGTGCAAACCCAACTATGAAACCCGAATTCCTTTGTGCGTCGGGTTTTGACAACCCGACGACATATCCCTTTGTGTCGGGTTTTAGAGACCCGAATACATATTTCTTTGTTGTCGGGTTTTGAAGACCACCCGACATGTCTTTGTGTGTCGGGTTTTGAAGGCCACCCGACATGTCTTCCTTTGTTGTTTCTCCGCCCTGTTGACCCGATCTGTTTTCCCGATTTCCCTTCGTTCATCTGTATTTACCCGGGGGGGTAAATATATACAACAATTTGGCGACTCACGGGGTTACCTGCTTGCTAGGTAGAAGATCAGTGGCCTTTTAGCAATCCATTGGGCATGGAGTCATGAGTTGTAACCTGAAACCAACCTAAACTTTGAAAACTCCCCTTTAAGCCACTTGAAACCCATTGAACTTGGAGTTGACCTCACCAAAATCCCGCTGCAATGAACTATGCTAGAGCAAAACTAGCAACACCAAAACTATGTACAAAAATGAAAATCATACATGCTCCAAATGGAACATGCAGAGTGTGCACAAGCACTTCTTCTGCTGAAAGCAAACCTACCTACTCTACTCTAACTAGAAGCAAATGCAAGCTAAACAAACCCTGCAATTGGTTGTGAGAAATAGCTTCCTTTCTTCAAAATTGGCAGCCATGCAATTGATTTGGCACTGATCATGGCTGTTTGGATGGATGGAAAATCAACAAGAAGCTGGTCTTCCACCCAAATCATCAAGGTGTCAACTGAAAACAAATCCAATACCTCTTTTAGTTGCTCTGCATTTGGATTGAAGAGGTATGGCAACTGATCCTTGGTACTTTGTAGCTCACCCTCATGCTCAGAAGCAAGCATGACCGGTTTTGGCTTTTCCTTTGGCTCCAATGAAGCCAAGTACCTGATTGGGCATGGTATGGTCCTTTGGATGTGCCCATTGCTCTGATTTTCAACCCCAAGAATGGAGTCTTCTTGTAGACCTTGAATGGATGGTGTGGAAGAAATGGTGGGATTCCTCTGTCCTTTCCCTTCCTCCAATGAAGAACATGGAAGATTAAAATCTTCCAATTTTGATTCCAAAGAGCTGTTGTAAGATGCAGGCTGCTGCAAATGAAATCTCTCCTTCATGGCAGCACACTCTTGTGTTTGGAATGTGGATGATGAAAGAGAGAATGGTGAAAACTCAACCGGTTCCTCTCCATCAAAACAGTCCTCCAAATCTGACATGTAAACTGCCTCATTGTTGTCCTGCTGCTCGTTTTCAACTTCCTCCATGGTGTCCTCTTAATCTGCAACCTGACCACCATGGTTTCCTTCACTCTCTGACATTGAGTTTGAGAGATCAAACTCCTCTTCAGCATTGGAACTCGGGAGAGGTGAAGTAGAAAGAAGAACTGAAGGTTCTCCTGTAGCCTGCTTTGTGGTCAGAGCCCTTGGATCTGCACTTTTCTCCTCCACAACTGGGATGTGCTCCTCTTCTGCTGCCAAAAATTCAGTCCTGACCACCATTTGTTCAACCTTAGCCTCTTCTGTAGGTTTTACCAGCAAAGGGATCTTCTCAATTCCAAATTTGGCAGCCCAAACCCTCAAGTTGTCTGTCATTTCTTTTCTGTTGGGCTCCTCTTCTTGCTGTCCTTCATGGCCGATTTTTGCAATTTCTTCTTCCCCACATGGAATTGGGAATGCAAAAGGAGGAATGGGTTGAAACTCAACTGATTTTACAATTTTTTGCGGTGGTGGAGGAGGTGAAACCTCTTGTTTCTTTGGAGGAGGGGGTGTTTCTGTTAGCTCTTGTGGAGGGGATGACTGTTTGGAAGGGAAGAGGGCAGAAAAACTGAGATGGGGTGGAAGACTGAGGGATGGAGGGATGGATTCAACACTTGGGACAGCAGATGGAGAGTTTGAAACTTGACACTGCTGAAATGAAACAGATTGGGAAAGAGGAAAAGAAAAGGCATGAGAAGGTGTGCTTACCCGTTGACAAGGTTGCTGAATACTCCTCTCATACACCTCTATTTCTTCAATCCACTTTGCAAGCAATGGCAGTGTTGCAATCATGAAGTCCAACTTCTCTTGAGGGCTGTAATGCCTTGGAAAAGGTCCCACCCATGGACAAGGTGATCTGCAACCAATTCCAAATGCTTTCATTTGTGCCTGAGCCCTAGATTGCACCATGTTTGCCTCCATCTTTTGGATTTTCTCCAGCAGATCTGCATTTTACATTTGAGTGTCTTCATTGTATGCATACTCTTGCTCTTGATGTGCTTCATAGCCAAACTGATTTTGGCATTGCTGCTCATATGGGTATGCATGCTGATCTTGAATTTGATCAAAATGTTGATTTGGAGGATTTGTGAAATATGTTGGAGGTGTGATATACTGTTGTTGTTGAAAATGTGAATTCCATGATGGAAATGAAGTCATGGTTGCACAACTTCATAGAATGAAAGAAGATGGAAGAGATGGAAGGAAGAATGGATGGAAATGGAATGAAAATGAATGGAAAGGAAGGTCTGCAACTTCAGAGATGGGTTGTTGACCAGATGGAGTCGTCAGATGTGCTAGATAACAAGCCTCAAAAGGCTGGGTTTTGCCAAGTCACACACCAAACTTGACAATATTAAAAATATAATTTAAACTTTGAAGGACCCAGAGGAGACAATCTTCAATTCGGAATTCGGGCCTTGTTGTGCAGCTGTGGATTCCCGAAAAGCTACAGGCGGAACTCAGGTTATGCAATGCAACTCACAGAACTCGAATTGCCATGTGTCGGAACTTGGAACATGTCCGACACCCTTCAAAACCCGAAAAGCTGTTTTGATGTTCTCGGACCCCGAAAACCCGAAAAGACCGCTGTCGGGGGTAGGACCATGCAATGCATCCCCCGAAACCTGAAACACTACTGCTTCTGATTTGATGCTCTCGGATCCCGAAATCCCGAAAAGACCGCTGAAAACCCAAAATTTTGGAAATCAAAATTTCACAAAAACTAAAAATACCCTTTTGAAGATTACTGTCAGATCTACCAACTGGTGAATTTTTGACCTGTTCTGAGCGAGATAAACCCTTGAAAATTGATTTCGGAGTTCGGCCTGGACGGAGCAAAATCCGAAATTTTAAAACTTGCAATTTTCTTAGTCCGAAACTCACGAAAACTCCTTCGAAACTTGATGGAATGACCTCTTGGTCCCACCGGGCATGCCAAAACTGTTGGTGCAAAATCACAACACCCCTGGGACTCTGCAACGCGATGGGTTGAGAATCTCAGTGCAATTGCACAACATGGAGCTTTTCCCAAGTGTGGGACCTTGCGAAATCAGAAAAACTCTCTGAATGAAGGCCGGCTCCTATTCCTCTGTTCAGATGCACCAATCAAACGCAGAGGTTTACCCAAAATACCTAATCTAACTACCAAGGAGATAGGGAGAGAGAAATGCATAAAAATAAACCTAAGCTAAGGAGGTGATGCACCGAGGAATGAAGAACATATGTTTTGCCAATTAAACACAGACCACAGAAATGCAATGCAATATCATGCACAGATAAACATATTCACAGTGAAAGATCAGGAGGATGCAAAATGAAACACATAGAGGGTTGAGAAACATCCACAGTCATGCATTTATTTTCTCCGAAGGTTGATACAATACACTGCAAAAAATGCCAAGAGGCAAAGGCGCATTATAGTTTCAAATGGGAGGTTTGAGCTCCACAAATCCACCTGCCAAAGAGAAGAAGGGAGGGGCCAAAACAAGAATGTCCAACCTTTGAAAAACAGCCCCTCCTTACATTTTATAGAAGGGAAAGAGATGGAGAAGTGAGAAAATCGAGATTTGCCCAACCACCTCCAAAACTGCGTCGAACTCCATTCATCATGGTGGTAGGTAAGAACCTCAACGACCAAAAATGGCGAACTGTCATATTTCCCGTGTCAGGTCTGTTTCATTCGGGTTCGGGGCTCTCCTCTGCATCCGCATCGGGCTTGGAAGACACCGCGGCATGTGTTTGATGTTCGTTCTTTCCCAAAACCCGCATCCACCGCTATTACCAAATTTCCTTTGTTTCGGGTTCGGAGATGTAACTTGCATACGCATCGGGTTCAGAGGGTGGCGCAACATGTTTTCCCCCCATGCTCCTCCGACTTGTTTTCCCGACCCGAAAACCCGATTTCCTTTGTTTTCGGGTTTTGGCGACCCGAAAACATATTTTCTTGTGTCGGGTTTTTTAGAGCTCCCGACATGCTTTTTGACCATGCGAACCCGACTTGTTTTCCCGACTTGTATTGTGTCGGGTTTGCGGAACCCTCGAGCATCGGGACATCCTTTGCGATCTACATGCTTCATGTTTCGTGTTTCCCGAAACCCGAAACCCGATTTGCCTTTGAGTCGGGCTTTCCGACCCTTGCGACATGTTCTTTGCTGTCGGGTCCTTCCGCCCCTCCGACATGCTTTTGCCTTTGCGTCAGGTTTTCCTTTCCTTGCAACATGCTTCTTCACCATGTGTTTCCGACGTGCAAACCCGACTATGAAACCCGAATTCCTTTGTGCGTCGGGTTTTGACGACCCGACAACATATCCCTTTGTGTCGGGTTTCCGAGGCCCGAATACATATTTCTTTGTTGTCGGGTTTTGAAGGCCACCCGACATGTCTTTGTTGTCGGGTTTTGAAGGCCACCCGACATGTTTTCCTTTGTTGTTTCTCCACCCTGTTGACCCGATCTGTAAACCCGATTTCCCTTCGTTCATCCGTATTTACCCGGGGGGGTAAATATATACAATAGGAACATATCTGGAGAATGATGTCTCCATCCAAGTAGACCCCACAGGAAGGAATAAAGTCACACCGAAGAAGAGAGAAAGAGAAGGACAGGAGAAAAAATCACCAAGTGTGCAGAGTGTACAATCGATGGGCATGCTTGAAGCATTGTAAATCCTAACACTTACGTGTGGAGAAAGAAGTCTCATGTCAAGGAAAAGACCCTAGAAGAAGAGGCACCGGAGCACGAAGAGCACTTCACTCATGAGGAATCACCAATGAAGAGATCACCTGTCAACGAGAAAGTAAAAGAAGAATATTTTGTACTGGAACCCCCAGTAAGGAAGAAGTAGAAGGTGACAGATGAGGCAAGATCAGAAGAGATAGATATTCTAGATGCCTACATCTGCAAAAAGGATGATGATGACAAGACTGAAGGAGGTGAAGACCATCTAGTCTATGATGTATATGATTATGAGGAAGAAGGATATGAAGAGGAGTATAAAAAAGGAGATGATGAGAAGAATGATGAGGAATAAGTTGAGGCTTAAGGAAAGGGGGTGAGCAAAGAAGTAAGCACCACGAACCAAAAAACCCCAAGCCTCACCAAGGAGCAAGTAGAGATAACCACTGAGAGAAAAGTGGCAGGAATCTTGAAGAAGTTGGTAGAACAGGAGTTAGAGAGAAGTGTAGATGAGATTATAGAGGAGATAGAAGAAGAGAGTGTTGGGAAGGAGTATGGCAGTATGGGTGGAGATCCCAAGTTGGTAGTGAGCTTCCCTAAAGCTACATGAACAAGTGGGAAAGGCATAGTAGTGGAAAAAGGGTAGGGGATGGGATACATTGATGATCCTAGCAAGGTGCTACTTGTGCGCTTCTAGAGCACTGTACCAACAGATCAACTCCTAGCAATGTCATCATTTGATGAAGAAGGCATGTACCCACAGACAAGAAAGATGTTATCTTGGGTGTTTGAGTCCCCACATGGATGAAACCCAATTTGAGGTAATTCAGAGAGCACTAATGAAGGTGCCACAAACCAAGTGGATAAATCCATTGGTGAATGCTCAACACTTATTGGATGAACATGTTTGTAATGCACTTAACAAGGTTTTAGTTGAAATTGAGGCACAACTATTCGAGAAAAATGATAGAGTGAAATTTTTGAAGGAGGAATTGGAGAAGAAGAAGAAGGATCTTCTAGAGAAGAGAAAATACCTAAAACAAGATGAGTTTATCAGCACTCAGTTGAGGTGTGAGCTGAAGGAAGAAAAATCTAAGGTGCGTGAGGTCTCCAAGAAGGTGGAGATGATTACAGATTTAATTTTCCTAAAGCACCCCAATTTAACGCCACCCGATCAGAAGTATGAGTCAGCCTTGCAATGTCTAGAGGATTTGAATCACATTCTTATAATGGAGAGGCAACCACTTGCTTTGGAATTTGCAGAAGAGGTGCATGCATGCCAAGAGAAAAAAACAAGATGAAGATTATTGAGATTGTGATTCGACACTAAACTTCTGGTAGAAGTAAAGGCTTCCGCGCAAGTCGCTAAAGCTTCATATGATAATTACATTGATAGGGATAAAGTGGTAGGAATCTTAGTTTCCACCCATGAAATGGAACTCAAGGATTTCCAAGAAAAAAATAAGGGGAATAGAGCAGAAAGAGACAAGATCCTGGCCAAGGTGGAAAATAAATCAGAAGCAATCGAGACCCTACAAAGCTTGATCAAAATCCGGTTGAAGGAACTATACTCCCAAATCACCCATAGAATGGACACGCATGAGGCCTTGGGGAAGTAATTAGAGGGTATTTTAGACACCATGAGCGCCAAAGGGGAGGAGATGAGTTTTGAGGAAGTGAGCTCCCTGGTGGGTGACCTCTTTCAGCAAGCTCAGAGAGAGGTCGATGCTTGGGAAAAGTTAGAGGTAGAATTATGGAAGGATTTCTCTCTCCTCCTCTAGCAATAAACTAGTTCCCCATTCTTTCTCCCAATTCTTCATTCCTTTATTCTTCCATTTCAACCATTTGTAAGAGTTGGCTATTCTTTATTCTTTGAAGAGTGTTTATGAGGATGGAGAACAAGTGCAGTGTGGGGTGATGCTAGGCCCCAGATTATTAACTAAGTATAGGAAGGCACATGGGCATGGGGGACTAGTTTGAAGAAGGACATGTGGGTTGAAGGTGCACATGGAAGGGTTCTATCAGTGTTTTACAAAACACACGGTGCGCATGTGTAAGGCAAGACGTGTTTTGGACTTAGCCATATTTAACATCCCAGGTAGCACATGGGAAAATCATGATCATTTTAGCATACGGAGTGGATATTCTAAAAGGGAATATTCTATGCATGTGATGGAAGGTTCTAGAATAACATCGTTACATAGAGTGTAGATCTCATATCAAAGGAGGCATGCTTCATTGGAGGAACACTTGGACACTTGGCAGTCGAAATGTTACCTCAGAAGACATGGCAGTGGAGGGAGGAAAGATATATATTGAGGTGTGCAGGTAGCAAGAAGGAGATATAGAGAGAGAGGTATAGAAGTATACATGGAGTCATCCTGAGAGTGATTAGTATGGTAGACTGGGGGAAGATAGGTGAAGATCTACAGATATCTTATGAATATGTCTATGGGAGGGGATTAGAGAAAATATAGGAGTGATGGCACACTTAGAGGGATGGGTTTGTATTCATCTTTGTAAAGTGATGAACATAGTGTAGCTCTGATACATGACTTGGCTCTGCATGATGATATGAGGGTTTGTTATGACTCCAAGGAATGTGATGTGGATTATTGAACATATTAATATAAATGGAAGGCTCTGTTTTAAGGCATATATGTGTTCATGATTATAATATTTATGCATTTACTTTGTGTATGAATCATTCCCATATGTTGTTGTTATTTCTCTTTTCTAGATGTAATGAGATGACAACTCATTCTAGGTTCTTAGAATGATGCATGGTTCTTTTCTATTCACTTACACTTGAATACCTGTCATAAGATGATGCATTCTCACAAGACTTGCATAAAGGAGAGACTCGGCACCTATGCGTGCCTCAAGTGATCACCTAATGCCTGTTGTGTGATAGCCGGTGTACATGGGACTATAATGCTTGTCTAAGGGTATAAAAATGACTACAACCTACCCCTGTGAGATATAAGTTCTCATTTGGTACATCTATGCCTGCATAATAATTTCCTATGTTTGAAGGAATATTTTCTGGAACAATGTTTGGGCAAAGTGTGAGTACACAAAGCTTGGGTATTGTGTTTGAGAGTGGTGGGGGACACACATCTGGTAGTGGTGTAGTATCACAAACTATTGGCATGCAGTTTAGTGGGATGTTGTGAATGCTAAGTGCTGCCACTTCAAGCCCTTTACCAGCTACATGAGGTGGATCTGATTGTATAGGAGCTAGAGAACCTGGTGGATGTGGAAGATCTATAGGATCCGGTGGATCAGAAGGAATGAGACCTGGTGGATCTAGTGGTGGAGGTAGCACCGGAGGATATCAAGGTTCTAGATCAGGCAGACAATGGCCTCAACCACCTCAGCAAGTATTTTTCTAGATTTCTTTACACCTACCATACTACAAGGGTGCTGAGGATGTTGTAGAAAATATACACAAGTGTGAACTGCTATGGCACGCGAAGGGGATCACCACCCCAGAGTGGAAGGAAATTCAGTTTGCAATAATGTTGCAAGGACATGCGCATAGTTAGTACCATAATTATGACCCCCATCAGACAGTGGTAGATTACATCATGTTGTGGAATGATTTCTTAGATGAATTTCTTATCCTTGAATTAGAACAGAAGAGCATCAATGTGCTTAAGTGGATTCAACAAGAAATGGCAGAGAGTGTGCGGGAGTATGGCGCAAGGTTCAAGACTCTCTTATTAAAGCTATCCTATGATATTCACCCCTCTCAGCATGCTCATTTTTTTGTTTGAGGATTGATAATGCCATTTAGGAGAGATATTTTGAATAATACTTACACATACCCACATGAGGCCTTAGAGGATACTCTGCGCACTGAGGCTATTAGAGGTGTGGATACTAGTGTTAGCTCCTTCCTTGGGGATCAGATTGTTTTAATGGCATAGTAACTAGAAAAGCTATCTGTGAAGTTAGTCCATAAGACTCGTAGTGGTCTATGGTGTAAAAATTGTGAGATAGAGGGGCATATAAAGGACAATTTCCCTAGGATATCAGTACGTGCCATGCCAGTGGACTATGAAATTCACCACAGAGATCATGATGCAAGTAGGTGCCCACTACTGCAGCACGTGATCCACAAGAATGTGTCTAGATATTACAATATTTACACCTCTACTACTCATGACACCAAGTATTGTAGGTTGATTGACCAAATACATGACACCGTTGATATTGGTGTGCATCAAAATAGCCTCACAAGTAGTTCCAAGGATAATGGTCATCACTATGAAGGTCACATGGATGGAGGGACACATGGAAGATGTTTCAAAGGATTATTTCATGTTCGTGGTAACCACGTAGGAGGAATAAGTGAGTTCCCACATGGGACGTGTTACAACTATGGGTCAAGAGAGCACTAGAAGTGTGAGTGCCCTAATCTTCTATAATGTTCTTGGTGTGGAAAGAAGCACAAGTATGAGGAGTGCCCAGAGTTATTTGAGCACATGAGCCAATAACAATGGAAAGATAGAGGCATCTGGATGGTAAACATGAGGAAGGTTGATTCACAATGGATGCCAAGGGTTCCGTGTGAGTCAGAACTAGAACCGGTACTAATTATGACGCGAGATAAGGTTGCATGTGCAAGGGAAGGACCAAGGCAAAGATCATTGGTTATTAGAGAAGAGGTGGTGCATGGAAAGTATCCAAACCCTACTCATCAGAAGGAGGTGTATCAAAAAAATATGGATGTGATTCAAAGCCTTCAGGGAGAGATCCAGTGCCTGAAAGAGCAATCAAGAAAGTTAGAGAAAAGGAAGAATGTTGAGGCTCCACAGAAGGATTTAAATGAGGTTAGAGAAGTATGTAAGATGTTGAGGTAAGATAATATCATTCCCTTTCTAGGATAATGGTTACGAGAGAAGGTATTACACACCGGAGGAGGGTGCGAGAGGTAATTTCTAAATGCCAACTTCCTCCCCACAACCTTGATTATGACAAGGAGATTACCTTAAATGTTGTTATAGATGGGTGGCTTCTGAGTAATATTTTTATTGACATGGGTGTGGAGGTCAATTTTATCACCCTAGATGCATGTCATCAAATGGGAAGGGCCCCATTACATCCATCTTTGAATGTGTTATATATGGCTAACAATAAAAAGGAAATGCCTATTGGTGTCTTGAAGGATACTGCTGTCACTATCCAAGGGGAAATTTTCACTAAGGATTTCAAAGTCTTGGTGCTAGCTGAGGAAAACAATTTTCCAGCATTACTTGGGTGCCCCTAGGTTTACAAGAATAATGTTGACCTAAGGTTTAATAAGGGATACATAAGTTTTGAAAACAAGGAAGAGTGGGTTATGATCCCCTTGACCGATGGAAATTTAGCGACCTATATTGAGCCCTTGGGAGAAGAAATTATCGATAGGATCTATGTGTGCTCTATCAGGGACCCTTAGGTGATTCACCCTATAGAGGGAGTTATCCAGTTTTAAGATACCTAGTCCATGAGTGATATAACTAGTGTAGCATGTGAAAATTGGGCGCATGGGACTTATGATTTAATTGGGTGACAACTAAGTGGATCTGTGACAAGGGTAATGAAGGCACACTCATTCAAGCACCTAGGAGGGAATAAGTTGCCTAGTTACTCTGGAGGGGCCAACCTTGATTATTTATTATAGGAAATGGAGGATCAATCAAGAAATGATGTCGAAAGAAGAACAATGCTCAATTATACCTTGCTTGAGACCACAACGTGCTGGTGGGTGACCGATCGCAATAGCCTTCTAGAGTGGCACGAGGTGAGAATCATGTTCTCTATAAGGTTCTCGCAAAGCAATGCACCCACTGCAATATGAGACTACCATGGGGAAGGAACCCACCTTGTTTCACATCCAAGCATGTGAGAAAGCATGGATGGGAGGCACAGAGGCCTTGTCACCTTCCTTATAGGTACATAAGTTGTATTCCACCTTGAAAGGATGTACGCCTGCATGGTATATTCTCTCCGAGATGCACCTACAGACAGGAAATTGGCAGGAGTTGACGGCTGACCTCCTTCAAGATTTTGAGTATCAAATTACTAAACCATCGGTGGATAGGGCATTACAGGTTTTCAAGAACCTTACGATGGGAGATAGTGCTATGGTGGAGGATAGGATATTAGAACTATTGGATGAACTTGGTTTGGAAGCACGCTTTGATGAAGAAGAGTCAGAAGAGATGCAACTTGAGAGTGCATGCATGGAGAAAGAAAAGGGAAATACGGTCTACTTAATAGATGGCGAAGAGATGGAAAGTTTTTATGTTAATCATACTGAAGGTAAGTGTGAAGTTATTGATAGTGTTGATAAGCAAGTGCACACCTACCATAAACCCTTAAAAACAAAGAAGGTTAACATTGGCTTGGAGGCTGAACCTAAGGAGGCCACTATAAGAGAATATTGGTCGGAGAAGGATGTCTTGAAGATCATTAATCTATTATGTGAGTTTCAGGATTTATTTCTACATGCGTACCATGAGCTTAAAGGAATTCACCACTCCTTATGGGAGATGAAGATCAAGTTAAAATAAGGTGTGCACCCAATTTAGATGAGGCATTATCGAATGAATTTGAATATTCACATCAAGGTTAAGGAGGAGATAGACAAGATGATTGCTTCGGGAATAATTGAATTTGTGGAGGAATCAGAATGGGTAAGCCCCATGGTCATCAGTATTAAAAAGGATGGAAGGATAAGGATCTATGTTAACTATAAGGACTTAAATGTGGTATGTGTAATTGATCCTTTTCCCAACCCCCTTTCACTGAAGAAATCTTGGAAGGAGTGGCCAAGCGCAAAATCTATTCCTTCACTGATGGATTCTCAGGATACCATCAAGTTAAAATTGCTAAAGAAGACCAAGAGAAGACAACTTTTTCCACTGAATGGGGAAGTTTTTCCTACACAGGTTATGCCTTTTGGATTGAAGAATGTGCCTGTTGTGTTTTCATGCATAGTGGTACAAGCATTTCAAGACTTCATCCATAAGTTTCTTGCAAGTTTACCTAGATGATTGGACTGTGTATGGACTAGTAAAGGACCATTGTGACGATTTGAGGCTGATGTTTGAAATATGTTTAGTAGTTGAGGATATCCCTCAACATTAAGAAGTGTGTTTTTGCTACTCCATTTGGGACCCTATTGGGGCATATTATATGCAAGGAAGGTTTACTGGTGGATCCCACCAAAGTTGTTATTGTGGGGTGGGGGAGCCTACCAATCAAAGCGTGGTACACAGATTCTTTGGGCATATGTGATACTACCAGAATTTTATCAATGGGTATGCCAAGATTGCCACGCCATTGGAGAAGTTACTAAAACACAAGAGTACCTTTCACTGGGGAGAGGCGCAGAAGACAACATTTGAAACATTGAAGGATAGACTTGTCATTGTGTCCATACTACGATTTCCCTCTTGGGATAAACCTTTCCACGTGCATGTTGATTCCCCAGGGATATCCATTGGAGCAGTGTTAGCACAACCTTGAGAAGGTATTGTTGATCACCCCCTTTGTTTTACAAGTAGGAAGTTGACACCAGCAGAACATAATTACACCACTATTGAGTGTGAAGAACTTTCGATGATCTAGACATTGCATGAGTTTAGGCAGTATTTGCTGGCAACACCCTTCATATTTTACATAGATCACATGGCCTTGAAGTACTTGGTGAACAAGCCCATTTTGCAAGGGCACATATGTCGGTGGGTCTTGTTATTTCAAGAGTTTGATTTTACATTTGTTGTGAAACTAGGAAAGAGTAACTTATGGCCTGATCATTTATCAAGGATTTACTCAGGGGAGGAAACGCAGAGCATTACTGATGTTATGCCGGACACACAACTATTTAGGTTGTGGCACGTGCCCTCTGAATTAGAATATATTGGTGTGTTCCTCAAAATGGGTGTGGCACTGGAAGGAATGAAAGACTTATAAAGGAAACAATTAGCTATACACGTCGCACCCTACATGTTAATTAGTGGAGACTTATAAGTTAGGTCGTGATGAGGTTCTGTGATGAATATTGGACATGAGAACGTTACAATCATGGGAGAAGCACATGGTGGGATTGCAGGAAGTAACTATGCAAGGAATGCCACCATGTCAAAGATTATACTCATAAGGATTTGGTGGGAAAGTATCTACCAGGATTGCATTGAATTTTGCAAGGCCTGTGACCATTTTCAGTGCCTTGGCAAGCCATGAAAAAGGTATGATATTCCCTTGAGACCTATATCTATCACAACCATTTAAAAAGTGGTCCATTGAATTTGTAGGACCAATTTCGACCACCACGCAAAGGTCTAGTTCACGTTATATCATTACTTGTACTAATTACTTGACAAGATGGGCAGAGGTAGTGCCTACAAGGAATTACACAGTAGTGACATCTACTAGATTCTTATGGGAAAACATAATTAGCAGGTATGGATGTCCATTTAATCTTGACTAGTGATAGGGGTACACATTTTTTGAATGAAACAGTAAGGATTTTGTTGGTAGAGTTCATGGTGGACCATCATAAGACCACCCCTTATCACCCTCAGGCTAATAGAACTACTAAGGCATTTAACAAAATTCTAGGTCACACGCTAACAAAAATCTGCGATGTGGGAAGAAAATATTGGGATGACAAGGTATCATCTGTTCTGTGGGCATACAGGATAACCTATAAGAGACTCAACAAGGCCACACCATTTCAATTGGTGTTTGGCATGAAGGTTTTTTTACCAATTGAATTTATCTTACCATTGTTTTGTATTGCACGTGCAGGAGGGTTAGCTGATGAAAAAATAATTCAAGAGCACATGGAGAAGTTCATGCAACTGGAACAAAGGTGATCACTTGCTAGATGGATTCAGAATAAAAAAAATGCACAACAAAAAACATGGCATGATCTCCATATTAAGATATAACAATTTGAGGTTGGGTAGATGGTCTTGCTTTATGATTCCAAATTTCTACGCCATCCTAGGAAACTGAAATTCCATTGGTTAGGGCCATATATCATCTTGTAAATTCTTTATCTAGGTGCTTTCTAGTTACAAGCGCTAGATGGAACATAGTTACCAGGCCATTTTAATGGGAGTAGGCTAAATCCCTACTGTAAAATAATTCTTCCTTGTGTTTTTAAATAAGTCAGTATTGCCATTTAGTCTAGGATTTTCCTTAATGCATTTCTTTTCCTTGTTGTTTCCCTTTCTCGTTGTTTGTTCCCTTTTGTTTTTGTTGTTTTTTGCACCTTGTGCGCCAGTAACCACTTATTATTTTCAAAATTTTGTGTATGTGCAGAGGACCCTGTGTCTATTTTTGTGTGGGGTGGAATAATGCAAATTAAAATGGAAGTGGAAGTTGTGTTTTGATGGCCCGAATTGAAGGATAAAATGTGCGTAAGGAAGGATAGCACATGTGGAAAAGGTGGAGATGAGGAATTTTGGTGTCAGAATATATTTACAAAGACCACGTACAAAGGATTAGAAGCGCATGAACAACATGAGGTAGGCGAGGGAAAAAATTGGGTTATGGGAAGAAGAAGTGCCTTCCGCATTGCAAACACATGTGTAAGAATATTTGGTCAATAAATATTTTTGCGCGGAAGAAGGTTGTAAGGGTTTTTCATGTAGGATTGGGCACATGGGTAAGATCACTTAAGATCAACTTTAGTGGAAAAATATGCATTTAATGCTAAGTACATTGGTAGGTGGATTAACATTTATTGAATGTAACACCCTTAACTGTTGTTATTTTCCTCCTTTGTATTCAAGTGTTGTTATGTGATTTTCCTTATGAGGATATGTCCTTTTGATTATCAGGAAATCCTGCTTGATATGGATATGTCTTTTCTGCTCTTGAGATCTTTGATTGAACTAGAATATGTCTGGATTCATTTTCTTTCATTTCTCATGGATGAGTGCAATCTGATTTCAGGAGGATTGTAAGCTTATCTATCTCTATGACTCATCCTTGGATCAATTACAGTGATCCAAGGAATGTTTTAAATATATTCAGGATGAATAACCATGAATTGGCATTCTATGAATTATTAGTTCTGGATTGAACTTAGAATATATATGTGTTCTTTAATTCTCCTTCATATGAGAATGGTTCCATGCTGTGGAAAGTTTTGTTGGATTCTGGAAATTGACCCTGGCAGGTCATTATAGTCACAATTTGGTTTTCAGCCATTTATGGCATTGGAGAGAACCTGGACCTTAAGCCAGGTAAGATATGTGAGTTTTCCTATCTAAGCTTTTATACTTAATGTGAATTCAGAATCCATCCTAAAACGTCTTAGTATGATTGATTTGATTTTTCAAAATGTGATTTCAAAATCTAACCTAGTTCCTATTAACAAGGTATGTAATTAACCTAGTTCCTAAACTATGATTTTTGGATTACCTAAGGGTTTATCTAACCTATTGCTAAGGTAAGTGACTAGTGTTATATCCTAAGGTGTTAAATTTAAATTACCTAAGATCTAACCTAAGTCATTAACCTATCCTAAACTAATTGCTATGAATGGGAACCTAAGGGTCACAAGTGTTGGGTGGCAATTTCTATGGCATTTAAGATGGTGATAGGGTTATAAGGACATTGGGTACTGTTAACTTTGGTGGAGGTTAATTTGGCTAGTAGAGGCCTAGGTGGTAGTACCTCTAGAAATGGAAACACTTGTTTATTTTGATTTAGAACTTGCCAGATTTGGTGGGTGGTGGCAAGGAAGATTGGGTGGGAGATATGGAATTAATGCAATTAATGTGCATGGTTTCATGAGCCCGGATCGCTTTGGGAGGCATGCAAGTGGATTTTTGTTTGGTTGTTTCATTTTTCATGCACTCCATTTTTCTCTCTGCATGCACACTGGTCTTTCGAACCAGTAGTTTATACTTCATTGCATGGCTATTTTGAGGGTTTCAAATCTATTTCTGTTTCGTGGAGAATATATGAGGCATGGTGGAAGTAGTATTTTGTTGTTTGACCTTTCATGGAGAAGAAGAGAAAGAGTGGGCTCAGCCAGAGGTCTTCTTCAATTTTACAGTGACACTATCAGGCATGATAGGCCCTAACTGTTAAAATCTTTGCTTTCCTCTAAGTGTTTTATTAAAAGAACTTTGTTCTGATGAGCCCTGTGTATTTATGCTTGTCTGGTAAAAAAAATGATTTTATGGGTTTTGTGTAAACTTGTGTTTCTGGGTTGAATCAGGAGTTTGCTTGATTCTTTTGGAACTTGTTTGCATTACTTTTCTTTCACAGTGGATTTGTGAACATATGAGTAATACTGGTAACTATAAAGGGCTCTCAGTGGTTGAAATTTTTTATTGATTTTGACTTCTTTAGAAGTCTTTATTGTTGCAATAGATCCACCTGTATTCGTTAAGTTTGGAGTTGCGAACTGTTGTGATTTTTAACCTCTAGAAACACTTAAACTGGGTTGAATCTCATTAGTTAAAAACTTGTTTCGGTGGACGGAACAATGTTGTTTTTATGTTTACTTGCTTATGATATTCACGTTTTATCTCATGGTTATTTGGTCTGTGAATAACTTGTGGAAGGTTTGTTTGGTATCACCCTGTGAAACTTTGACTGTTATAAAGCTTGTGTATTCTACAAACATTATATATGGCTTAGTCTGCACTTCTCTTGTGAAAGGGGATTGACTGTTTTTTAAGTTCGTGGGCTCTGTGGATAAGTCAATATATGGTTAGTTGCTTTATTCTTACGTGAAACCTTAAATGTTAGTAACACTGGCATGCACAGGAGGAATAGTATATGGATGAGTTTGTGTTCTACCTGTGAAATCTTGGTTGTTTTTGGAAAAAGTATTAAAAGAAAATTGTGTCTATTATTTTGGGCAAACAAGACTGTAACTTGTAGTCTTTTTGACATGGCTTGTGAAATCTAGTTCTTATGACCATGTTAATGGTGGTGGAAACTCTTTTCAAACCTGACTTAAAAGTCGACAAGTTTTAACGATGTCCAGTTTAATACATTTTTTGTGAAGTTAGAAATAGGGTTGAAATGTTTTGGATGCAAATGGAAGACCTATTTTTATTCTAGACTGTTAATGTGTAATTCATTACAATGGTTTGAATATTACGGCTTTTGGGTATTTTTGAAATTATGATTCGAATACAGTAAATAAATATTGTATATTCAATTTGGCTTTAGTGTTTCATATTAAAATAGCAACCAAATGATGTATCAGTTCAAATAATTCAATCTATGATTACTTTGTCTTTAAGGGAAATGTGAAGTTACCCTAACTTGATTTTAAACTCGAATGGTTTGAGTATTTGAGGAAATGTAGTCTATTTCATTTGGATCAGGATTATATTCTGAGTCTTGATCGGTTCGTAACGATTATGTTAAATATTGATCTTGACTTTTATTGGATGCACAGTTTGTAGATCCTGTAGGGATGTAATGGTAAACCAATGAGATGGCTCTACCTTGCCCAAACTATTGGGTGAACTTAAGTGCTAGAACTACTCAGCTTCTCATTCCTTGTTGGTCTAATGAATGTTTATTATGTCTTAGAAGCTTTATTACATTCTAAACTTGATTACAATAGTGTTTTGATCATCACAGTTTCTCTTAGAGATAAAAGGGAAAGAAGTAAAAGGGTTTAAAAAGGGAATTCTGTTATTTTAATACTCTTTTCCTTGAATGGTTATTGTGCTCATTCCTTAGAACTTTGTAATGAACTCAAACTGTATGGTTATGAGAAGGTAGAACTGTCTTAATAATTGAAATAAATAATTGGGATGGGGGATCCTAATTTGGTAAGACTCCTTTCGTCGTATAGCTGGGATAAGGTCTTTATTTTTAAACCTCCTGATTATTATTCTTATTGTAAAAAGGAAATCAATGTTTATTTGTCTTGCATACTTTTCATTGATTGAAAATTAAGAAGACTAAGGTAGAAGATAGGTTGGTAAAATAAATTGAAGGTGGCAGTTAATCCATCACTTCTGTTTGAATTTATTTTGTATGATTCTGTTTTGGATGAATACCTTAAATGGTTTAGTTTTTAAATAGAAGATATTTTAAGAATTATTTAAATCATGATATAAACTATGTTTCAACTTTTCAGATGGATAAGTACTTGGTAAATGGAATGTTTCTTCCTTCCTTGCATAAAAGTGAGATGAATCATCCGAAAAAGATTATGTTGAAATTACTTCTGTAACTTAGGTTATGATATGAGTGGTATTATAATTGTTAGGAAGAAAAATCAGTGTTATATTATGTTATTGATCGTGAATGTAATTGCTGGAATCAATTATACTTTAAAATTTTAGGGCAAGTAATATAGAATATATCCTGTCCACTTTGTTTAAACAGTGTACTATGACTCTTCTTATATTGATATTACTTAAAGCTTAGAGAGTATGAAGTAATTGTTGTCATTATAACAGGGTTGTTTTATTGAAACAATTAGTGGAATGCACTTGTTTTAAGGATTAGTGCTTATCATGCTCAGTTCATTGAACTGACCCGTGCTAGCAATTTTTGCAGATGGACTTCGTAAGTGGTAAAAGAAGGCAAAAACTTAAATGATGCATTGACTGCTCTAAGTTGATTTTAGTGAAGAATTCTGAGTTGATTTCTGAATTGTATTGTAAAAATAAAATTTTGTCTCTTTTGAAGGAAGGCTGATGTCTTAAAGCATGCCTAAAAAGCATAAGTTTTAATTTTATAAGTTTTGAAATGAATTGAATAGTGAGAAATTACTTATATAGATTGTGTAAATTATCTTGTTGAGGATAATCTTCTTGTTATCTATATGATTGGATGTGTATTTTTAAAGAGTGATTTAAAAAGGGAACTTAGATAAATTCCCTAAGAAAATTGAAATTAAATAGGTGGCTGAATACAACATTCTTATCTAAGTTTTTCATTATACCTTGTGAGGTGAAATAAAACTATAATAAAGATTATTGTAACTTTAAATGACATGGTAGGGTGTGGCAAGCCCTAAAAATGCAACTATGAAGAGGAAGACCCTTCCTCTCTAGTAAGGCACTAAATAAAAAAGGAAGATATGATTGTGAATCATTAAGACTTAATTACAATAAGTCTGATATGTTTCAGCCTAATGGGTTGTTACACTTCCTTAAATGGTTAAGTTATTTAATTTAAGGGAATATAAGTTGTTGTTGTCCTACTCTTGGGTAACGAGATGATAGGTCAAAACTATCAATTCAGGAAGCAATCCTAAGTTAATTAAGTTCTTGAATTAAATGAATCTCAACTTTAAAAAGGGAACTTAAAGGAATGTTGGACTCGGGGTTTGGTGGGCTGCCGATATAGGTAGTCTTTAAACCCAAATTTAACTTAACGTAAGTAAACTCTTGGAGGTATGTACATCTTTACGAGGTTGTGTCGTAGGATGTTGACACACGTCAACTACAAGGTTGTACCTTTGAGAAGATTAGGATCTTCTCGAGGATACAACAGTGCAGATGACATGTGGCAACACCCTTCCGCATTGATCATTGAGATCTACACACTTTTGAACTTGTTCAAGATTCCTCTCCAGGACTGGTTAGTACCATAATCAGGATATGAAGTAGCCCTTTAGGACTCAGGGTACCTTGGCACACGGGGTTAACCTAGGTTGACCCAGTATGCCAATTTACCCTAAGTTTTCAAGAGCCTCGTCATATCATGACCTATGTTGTTAACCTGAGCTAGAGTTAAACCTTGGGCAAGGGGACTGACAGAAGTCAGTGTAAGACATTCGAGATAACAATGGAGTGGGGTGAAGGATGTATTCTAGATTGATGAGTATGCCATCAAGGAATAAGTAATACGAACAGTATGTTATAAATCTTTGGCCAAAGTATCGCAAGCTGTTGATTGCATTGTCCTATGTCACCAGTCTAAGGTTCATGATGCCGATGAATATTGGTAACAATTATTCAGTTAGGTTCCTTGGACAGATCACTCAGAACCCAGTATAGGGTGAGAGAACCAAGAATATGAAGTATTCAGTAGAATACTCCAAACTCAATGTTACACATGAATGGATCGGTAGTTAACCGAGTCATGGAATGAATAGATCAGTTGTACACCGAGTCATTACAGCTGCATATGGTTATCTATTATAAGAATGATTGTTATGAAATGTGTGTTCTAAATTAAGTATTTAGAACAGAGAACATTACTCATGCAAAAAAAAAATCCTTGTTTCTAAAGTCTTAAAATGGGAATGTTACATCTTGGTATCAGAGCTGAAGGTTGTACAGCTCTTGGACCTATTGTGTCCATAATCTGATAAAAACTTGGATTTTCTTGTAACAGAAAATGGTTAGAACAAGGGGAAACGTTGTGAATAATGCTCCACCTGATGAAGGAGCAGCAACAACCCAAAAACTTGATGAGATCCTTGCTGCCCTCTTGGACACAAGAGATCATTTGGCTGTACTTGAACAACAAGTGATGGGAAATGAGGAGGAAGAAGAAGCTGGTAATAACAATCAGCCACCTCCTGAGGACAACCCCAATTTGGGTGTTGATAATAACAATGGTAATGTACCTGTCCAACCAGAAAACAAAAAGGCAAGGTTGCAGCGGAACTCACTAATGATATAAAAAGGATAAGTCCACCCAAATTTGATGGCACCACATTAGGAGATGGAGCTGAGAATTGGCTCAGTGAAATGGAGAAGTACTTTGCAATAAGAAACTTCTCAGAGGAAACCAAAGCTATTTGGGGAGCATATCAGCTTTCCCATGAGGCATCTTCATGGTGGGACATCCGTAAGGCTGAGTTAAATATTGATGAAACTAACATCACTTGGGATCAATTTAAAGGTTATTTTAGGCAATGTTGGCTGCCACAACTTTATTATGATCAGAAAATGACAGAATTTCAGAACTTAGCACAAGGAAAGCTAACTGTAACTGAGTATTGGGAGTGGTTTACGAAACTCCTCAAATATGTACCTTAGTATCAAACTGATGAGAAGTTCAGGATACGAAAATTCATCATGGGATTGAATCCTATTATTGGGGGAGAGGTTGATGTTCACAGCCCAACCACTATGGAAGGGGTTGTTGAGAAAGCCATAAGGTAGGAACAAAAATTAAAAGCTATTTCTACTCATAAAGAGGAAGTGCAGAAGAAGACTCCAAACTCTTCTTCAGCTTCTCTTGCACCTAAGAAGGGACCATGGAAAAATTTTGGTAACAAAAATAAGTTTTCAGCTGATAATAATAAGAAAACAACAATGAACAAGCCTGTTAGAAATGTAAGGAATAATTTTGCTAAGAATAATAATAACGGGCAGAAGTCCTATGGAGGCCAACATGACAATTTTAAGGCTGGAAATAATTATGAGCCTAAAAAGGGACCTGTAGGAGGCTGCTATAATTGTGGCAAAGACCATTACGCAAATCAATGTCCTTTGAAGAAGGATGATCATAATCAGTAGCACAAGATACATGCTGCAGTAGCTGACAAGCAAGATGAAAAGCAAGCTACACCCATTGAAGTTCCTGGTAAGTTATTTGGCATACCTGTAACTGTTCTTTTTGATACGGGAGCTACTGAATGTTTCATTTCTAGTAAACTTGCTTCGAAACTTAAAAGAAAAGCTGGAAAAATGGATAAATCATGGACTGTACATTATGGTAATAATTCTGTCCATACAGTTAGTATGTGTCTTTTTGGGGCAATCCTTGACTTACCTAGCTTTTCCACTGAAGTTGATCTCTATGTTGCACCTTTGGGATCTTATGATATAGTCATAGGTGTTAATTGGTTAGCTGTGCATAAAGCAAAAGTGGACTGTTTTGAAAAACATATTAGTTGTTTGGATGATCTGCAGAAAACAGCAGGGATTCAAGGTGTAAAATGAGAAATTTCAGTTAGGAAATTGTTGGCTATGCAACTTAAAAAGGCCAAAAATAAAGGTTGTACCTTGTATGCGGTAAAAATATCAGAATCTGCAGAAGAAAACAATGATTTCATGGAATGTTACCTAGTGTCGCAGAATTTCAGTGACATATTTCTGGAAGAATTACCGGGTTTGCCACCCAAAAGGGAGTTTGACTTCACCATTGAAATAAAACCAGGTACGAAACCTATTTCTAAAGCACCTTATCAAATGACTACCATAGATTTAGTTGAGCTTAAGGCTTAGTTGCAAGAACTTTTGTTCTAAAGGTTTGATTAGACCAAGTGTTTCACCTTGGGTAGCACCAGTGATATTTGTGAAAAAGAAAGATGGAACACTTAGATTGTGTATTGATTATAGGATGTTAAACAAAGCAATAGTCAAAAATAGATACCCACTTCCTAGGATTGATGATCTATTTGATCATATGTGAGGAGCAACATTATATTCCAAGATAGATCTTCGATCTGGATATCATCAATTAAGAATAAAGGATGAAGATATTCATAAAACATATTTCAGGACAAGGTATGGACATTATGAATTCACGGTTTTACCCTTTGGATTAACTAATGCACCTGTAGCTTTTATGAATTTAATGAAAAATATATTTCAAGAATACCTGGACAGGTTTGTGCTTGTATTCTTGGACGACATTCTCATATATTCTAAAAGTGTTGAAGAGCATAAAAAGCACTTGAAAATAGTTTTGGGAATTCTGAGAAAGAGACAGTTATATGGTAAGTTATCCAAATGTTCTTTCTTTGATACCGAAGTTCATTATTTGGGTCATGTTATAAGTAAGAATGAGATTGTTGTAGATCCTTCTAAAATAGTAGCTATAACCGAATGGCCTGCACCAAAGAATGTACATGAAGTAAGAAGCTTCATGGGCCTTGCTGGTTATTATAGAAAATTTGTTAAGGATTTTTCTAAGGTGGCTGCACCAATAACTTCATTGCAGAAAAAGGATAAGAAATTTGTTTGGAATGATAAATGTGAATCTGCTTTTAAAAATTTGAAAAGTTAGTTGACTTCAGCACCTATTTTAGTTGTACCTGATCCTAATGGAGACTTTACTATTGTAACGGATGCATCCAGGGAAGGCCTTGGAGGTATTTTGTTACAAAATGATCATGTCATAGCATATGAAAGTAGAAAACTTAAGTTACATGAGTTGAATTATGCTCCACATGATTTAGAGCTTGCTACCATAGTTCATGCACTTCAAGTTTGGAGGCATTATTTACTTGGTAAACCATTTGAGTTGAAAACTGATCATCTTGGGCTGAAGTACATTTTCACTCAGCCAAATCTAAATGCAAGACAGTGAAGGTGGTTAGATTTTTTGTCTCAATATGATTTTGATATAAGTTACATCAAAGGAAAAGAGAATAGAGTAGCTGATGCTCTAAGTCGTAGGAAGCACATTTCTGCTCTTATAACATTAAGAACTCAATTTAAAGATGAAGTAAAAAGTGCAATGGAATCTGATTCATACTTTCAGCAAGTAAAAACAACGCTTGCTGCAGATCCAAAAGATGAAAGGTATAAAGGTTTTCATTTTGATAATGAAGGAATCTTACATTATGAAAATAGAGTATACATACCTTTGCTTAATGATTTGAGAAAGAAATTGTTAGCTGAATTTCACAATTCACCCTTTTCTAGACACCCAGGTATTACTAAAATGCTTGATGATATAAAACAACAATATTTCTGGAAGGGAATGAAAAAAGATGTTAATTTTATGACTCATTGTCTTGAATGTCAGCATGTGAAAGCAGAACATATGCACCCAGCTAGTTTATTATATCCCCATAGCATACCGTAGTACAAATGGCAAGTAATAAGCATGGATTTCATGCAAGGGCTTCCTATGTCAAGAAATAAACATGATGTTATTTTAGTAGTTGTTGATAAACTAATGAAAGTAGCTCATTTTATTGCTGGAAATTTAAAGGATGATTCTCCTATTTTAGCTAAAATATTTATACACGAAATTTTCAGATTACATGGAGTACCTAAATTAATTATATCTGATAAAGACCCTAGAATAACGTCAAGATTTTGGCAAACAGTTAATGCAGCTCTTGGAACTAAACTGAACTTCAGTTATGCGTATCATCTGGAAACGGATGGATAGACTGAAAGAGTAAATCAAGTTTTGGAAGATATGTTACGGATGTATTGTATGGATCAGCAGTATAAGTGGGAGGAGTATCTCCCATTAGTTGAATTTGCATACAATAATACATACCATGCTTCTCTTAAGATGGCACCGTTTGAGGCACTTTATGGAAGAAAATGCAGAACCCCTATTAGTTGGGACAGCATTGAGGACAGAGAAGTAATTGGACCTGAAATCCTTACGGAAATGGAACAACAAATTAAAATGATTCATGAACACTTGAAAGAAGCCAAATAGGAAAAGAGTTATGCTGATTTAAAGTGGGTTGACCAAAAATTTGAACTTGGTGAGAAGGTTTTTCTTCGTGTTAACCCAAGAAAGAGTTCTATAACTTTTGGCAAGGCTGCCAAGTTATCACCTCGTTATGTGAGACCTTTTGAAATTATTGAAGTAATCAACCCCCTAGCTTATCGATTAGCATTACCCCCTGCTTTGTCATGAATGCATGATGTTTTCCATATTTATTTGCTTAAGAAATACATTTCATATTTGTCACATGTAGGGAATCAACCTCTTCCTAGCATCACCAAGCCAGAACATAAAGACAAGAATGAAGTATGGCAATTGTTCTTTGATGGGTCAAGAAGTAGACAAGGTGCAGGAGGAGGAGCTATGCTCACTTCACCACAAGGTATAAGGTACTACTCAGCCTTCCGTTTCCAGTTTTCCTGTTCAAACAACACAGCTGAGTATGAAGCTTTAATTCATGGACTGCACTGGGCAAAGAAGAAAAGCATCAGGAACATACAAGTTTTTGGTGATAGTGAGCTGATTGTAAACCAAGTCAGAGGAAAAAATGCTGCCAAAAATGATGTGTTGAAGAACTACAAAAATCGGGTATGGGATCTTATTGAAGATTTTGAAGCTTTTAGCATCATTTCCATCCCAAGAAAAAAGAATGAAGCTGCTGACAGACTGGCAGCAATTGGGGCTGCGTTTGATATTGTAGAAAGTATCAAAAGTAAGAAAACTCAGCCTCATATCAAATATGTTGTGAGACCAGCTGTTCCAGACAACAACACAAGTTGGCAAGTCTTCGAGAATGATCAGCAAATTGTTAATTTCCTACAAGAAGAAGCTGAGTTCTCCGCCAGAAATCAAGACAAACTGGAGCAGCAGTATGGTGACCAAGTGGTGCAGCTGAGAACCAACAAATTACCAAAAGGCCTCATAACTTTAGAGTCAATCTTCAACCCAAATGATCAGTTCCGGAAGGAGAAGGTGAACATTCAAGTAAAGGGTGAAGATTCGGAACCTATTTTAGTAGATGAAGGCAAGACATTGCAAATTGGCAAAGCAAGTACTCCACAAGAGAAATCTGATTTTGTTCAGCTTTGTCAAGAATTCCCAGATGTCTTTGCTTGGACTTACAAAGATTTAAGAGGTTTCAATCCAAAATTGGCACAACATACTATTGAGTTGGATCTGGAATCCAAGCCTGTCAGGCAAAAGCAAAGGCCAGTAAATCCTCATATCGAGCCTCTCATGAGAAAAGAGTTAAGAAAGCTCATCGAGACCAATATTATCTTCCCCATCAAACACTCAAGTTGGGTTGCTAACTTGGTGCCAGTAAGAAAGAGAAGCAGAGAAATCAGATTGTGTGTGGACTTCTAAGACCTCAATAGGGCATCTCTCAAGGACCATTATCCACTCCCTTCCATGGAGCAAATATTGCAGGTCGTAGCTGGGTCAGAAAGGTTTTCGCTACTTGATGGTTACTCAGGCTTCAATCAAATTATGGTGAAGGAGGAAGACCAGTTCAAGACAGCCTTCACAACCAAATGGGGCACGTATGCTTACAAGAAGATGCCATTTGGACTGTCGAACGCTGGAGCAACATTCCAACGAGCTATGGATATGGCATTCAAAGGCTTGATCAACAAGATAGTACTGATATACTTAGATGATATTACTGTCTTCTCAAAGAATGCTGCAGACCATCTCTTTCACCTCAGGCAAGTGTTTCAGAGGTGTAGAAAGTTTGGAGTGTCTTTAAATCCTAAGAAGTGCATCTTTCTTGCACATGAAGGGAAACTCCTTGGCCATATTGTCTCCAAGGAAGGATTATCAATTGATCTAGAGAGGGTTGAAGCCATAAGAGCTCTGCCATTGCCAAGTCACAAGAAGGCTCTTCAAAGTTTCCTGGGAAGGATAAACTTTGTTCGGAGGTTTATCCCAAATTTTGCAACCCTTGTCAAGCCCATTACCAAAATGTTAAGAAAAAGCATGGCTTTCAAATGGATGGCAGAAGGTAAGGAGAGCTTTGAAGCAATCAAAGAAGCCATCTCCCAGGCACCCACTCTCATCAACCCAGAATTTTCCAAGGATTTCATCCTCTATGCATTTGGGGATGATGACACTATTTCTGCCATTCTGGTGCAACAGAATAAAGATAATGATGAACAGCCAATTGCCTTCTTTAGCCAAAGCCTAAATGAATGCGAATTGAGGTACTCTTTTATTGAAAAACATGTGCTTGCAGTAATCAGGAGCTTGAAGAAATTCAAGCATTTGGTCTCAAACAACAAGGTCCAGTTGCTGGTCTCACATGCTAGGGTTAAGGAGTTCCTCCCAAGGATTTAAATGAGAAAAGGGCAGGATGGATCACCCGTGTCATGGAGTATGACATTGAGATCAAGATCACTAAGCTGGTAAGAGGCAAAGGTTTGTGTGAGCAGCTCGCTTCCAAACAACTAAAAAACCCAGAAGATAAAGAAGACGCTGTCCTGCTATTACAAGATGATCAAAAATAGGAAAATGATGATGTGTCCACTCCCTGTTGGACTCAGAATATGATACATTTCCTACAGACGGGCATGTGCCCTCTAGAAATGAGCAAAGCAAGAAGAAGACACTTTAGGCTACAAGCTATTCCATATACCATCATTGATGGAGTTTTGTTCAAGAAGGACGTGAATGGAGTGCTGCTGAGATGCATTAACACATGTCAGATTCAAAGGGTATTAAAGGAGTTTCATGATGGACCAGCTGGTGGCCATTTTGCACCAAGAGTGACAGCTCTGAAAATCATGAAGGCTGGTTATTATTGGCCTAAAATCTTTAGTGATTGCTATGTATGGATCAAGAAATGTAAGAATTGTGCATTCTTCACAGGAAAAGAGAGACTTGCAGCCCTCTCATTACATCTGATCTCAGTTGACCAGCCATTCATGCAATGGGGTTTGGACTTCATTGGAATCATCAATCCCAATTCGAGCCAAGGGCACAAATGGATTTTGACAGCCACAGACTACTTCACCAGATGGACAGAAGCAGTAGCACTCAAAGAGGCGAATGAGTCTAGCATCTTGGACTTTTACGAGGGGATAACTACCAGATTTGGTGTACCTGCTACAATAGTCTCTGATAATGCATTGGAATTCATTGGATCTAAAGTTACTGAGTGGGCTGTCAAGAACGGGATTTACCTGAGCACTTCATCAAACTATTACCCTCAAGGTAATGGCCAGGCCGAGTCTACAAACAAAAACTTGCTGAGGATCATTAGGAGGACTCTTGATGAGAATCAGAAGGCTTGGCATACCAAACTGAAATCAGCCTTATGGGCAGATAGGATAACTCCCAAAAGATCCACAGGTAACTCTCCATTTAGGCTTTTCTACGGAAGAGAGGCAATCTTGCCCCTGTCACTTGAGTTGCCAACGTTGGAACTCATGAAACAGCTGGAATTGCTAGAGTTTGGGCCCATGAAGGTGAGATATGCAGAATTGATGGAGCTGCAAGAAATCAGAGATCAGGCATTCCAAGCAATGGAAAAGGATCAGGCTTTGATCAAGAAGACCTTTGATAGGAAGGCCAAAGATAGATCTTTTCAAGTAGGAGATCTAGTGTTGAAATGGGATGTGGACAGAGAAAAACCAGGAAGGCATTCAAAATTTGATGCCATTTGGAGTGGCCCATACATGGTCACAAAGTGCAAGAACAACAATGCTTTCCAATTGGCCTCATTGGATGGTGAAGAACTGCAGATTCCAGTAAATGGAATCTATCTCAAGCGTTGCTTCTAGAGGGAGGTTCACTAGATCTGTAAATACTAGATTAGATTTTCTTTCCTCTAAGTGCTTGTGCACATTGTTTTGCTGTAGGTTAGTTTTGTTTTCCCTAAGTGCCTTGGCACAGCTTGCTGTCTATGGAGATGATGCATGTCTTTGCTAAAATCAGGTCTCTTTCCATCTTCCTCCTCGCACATTCTGAGTCAGTTTGGATTCTAACAGAATATTTGATGACTCCATGCCCAATGGATGGCTTCAGGCAACTGGCCTTTTCATCTAGCAGGCAGATGATCCCGCTGAGTCACCAAATTGTTATCCAAAATTCACCCCCCTACGGTAAATTTGATAACATGCATCAGGATGTCCAAATTCCAAGAAAAATGACTGATTCATAGCAAAATCAGGTTTCTAGGGTCCCTTCAGGAATCTTTCTAAACTCCCCAGGCTGAAGAAGGAAGGAGCAAGCTTTGAGAAAGTGTGAAGAAGGTTGCAGAAAGCAAGCAGTTTGGGCCAGGAAAAATTGTGAAAATCGGCTAAGTCCTAGTCCAGCACAAGGTGGGACAAATGGGACAAAGGTACGCGAACCGCCCGAACCACCCGAAATGATTCCAGGCGGCCCACTAAGCATTTGGGACAAGTGGGACGAAAGTACGCGGCGGGCGCGAAATGCCGGTTCGACCGAGAGAGAAAATCGACTAACTGCTGAAAAAGGCAGTTCGGGACAAGTGGGACAAATGGACCCGAACCGGCCGAAAAGAGTCAAGTCAGTCCGAAACAAAGTGGGACAAGCGGGCCAAAAATACCCGAACCGGCCAAATCGGCCGAAATTGTCCCAAAAGGTCCAAAATCAAAATGGGACGTCTGGGACGAATGGACGCGAAGTACGCGGAAGACCCGGCAGGCCTGAGAACCATTGAGAAATTGCCACGTGTCATCAAGGAGAAGCCAAAAGGTGAAAGGGCAAGGTTTGAAGCGCTGGCCCGAGCCAATAGAAATTGGACACGTGTCCAATGGAGCATAGAAGTGCGGAGCTCGGGGAGGAGTTGGAAAGTTTGGCCAAATCTAAGCCAAAAGGGGTAAAAGTGAAGGAAGACCCGGTAGGTTCGTGAACCAACCAATGCATGCCACGTATCCCTAGTGGCGGGGCGTGGGAAAAAATGTGGAAAATATTCCAAGAGCACAAAAAGTCAAAATTCAAGAGACAGCCCGCCGAAAAGTAGAGGAGAGAGAATTATTCAGCGAATCATATCATGCCACGTGGCATCCAAGTGGCAGTGCGAGGGAAAATATTTCAAAATCCGTTTTCGCCTGTTCCGTGTCCTAAATCTTCAGATCGACATATCTTTCGATCCAGAGCTCGGATTTGCACGTTCTTGATATCAACGGAAAGCTACTGAAATTCTCTACACGTTTCCAGGGTCAATCTTGCATTTTGGTGCAGTCTGGAGGGAGAAAATTGAGAAACGCCTCTGGCACGAAATAACAAGCAGAGATAATGCTTCAACAACCACTTTAATGCAGCAGACAACCCACTACTTCTGTTAGGCAAACCGCCGCTTTGCCAGAACCCGCCACTTCTGCCATGATGGACGAATTAAATGCAACCTAGAGGTGGTTGGGGCAGATTTCGAATTCCTCTCTCTTTTCTCTCCCATTCTTCCTATAAATTGTAAGGAGGGGTTTCTTTCTGGAGTTGGACATTTCTGCTTTGCACCCTCCCTTCTCTCCAGTTCATAAGAAGATTTTTGGAGTTTTCAAACCTCCCATATAGAATGTAACACCGTTTTTTTTGCCTTTTGGCCATTGCAATGTATTGAATCGATCCTTGAGCAATATATATGTGTCTGTGGTTGCTTCTAAACCCTCTTACATATTTATTACTGTCATTCTTGATCTTTCATTGCATTTTTGCTATATGTGCATGGTGTTGTGTTATATCTACATGGTCTGTGTTTAATTCGGCAAAGCATATGTTCTTCATTCCTTGGTGCATCACCTCTATTAGCTTAGATTTATTTTATGCATCTTCTTACCTTGTCTCCTTGGCAGATTAGATTAGATTTTGAGAAAACCCTCTGCATATTTCGTGTGCACCTGAACAGAGGAATAGGAACCAGCCTTTCTCTGGAGATTCCTTTCTCACTCTTCAAGTCCCACACTTGGAGAAAGGATTCAATGTTATGCAATCACACTGGATGTTAGTATGATCAACCTAGAAATCTGATCAACATCCAGGGGTGCTGTGATTTTGCACTAACACTTTCCTCTAAGTGTTTTATTAAAAGAAATTTGTTTTGATGAGCCCTGTGTATTTATGCTTGTCTGGTAAAAAAATGATTTTATGGGTTTTTTGTAAACTTGTGTTTCTGTGTTGAATCGGGAGTTTGCTTGATTATTTTGGAACTTTTTTGCATTACTTTTCTTTCGCAGTGGATTTGTGAACATATGAGAAATACTGGTAACTTTATAGGGCTTTCAGTGGTTGAAATTGTTTATTGATTTCAACTTCTTTAGAAGTCTTTATTGTTGCAATAGATCCACCTGTGTTCGTTAAGTTTGGAGTTGTGAACTGTTGTGATTTTTAACCTCTATAAACACTTAAATTGGGTTTAATCTCATTAGTTAAAAACTTGTTTCGGTGGATGGAACAAAGTTTTTTTTATGTTTACTTGCTTATGATATTCATGTTTTATCTCATGGTTATTTGGTCTGTGAATAACTTCATGGATGGTTTGTTTGGTATTACCCTGTGAAACTTTGACTGTTATAAAGTTGCGTATTTTGGAAACATTGTATATGGCTTAGTTTGCACTTCTCTTGTGAAAGGGGATTGACTGTCTTTTAAGTTCGTGGGCTCTGTGGATAAGTCAATATATGGTTAGTTTCTTTATTCTTACGTGAAACCTTAAATGTTAGTAACATTGGCATGTACAACAGGAATAGTATATGGATGAGTTTGTGTTCTACCAGCGAAATCTTGGTTGTTTTTGGAAAAGTATTAAAATAAAATTGTGTCTATTATTTTGGGCAAACAAGACTTTAACTTGTAGTATTGTTGACATGGCTTGTGAAATCTAGTTCTTATGACCATGTTAACGGTGGTGGAAACTCTTTTCGAACCCAACATAAAAGTCGACAAGTTTTAAAGATGTCCAGTTTAATACATTTTTTTTGAAGTTAGAAATAGGGTTGAAATGTTTTGGATGCAAATCGGAGACCTATTTTTATTCTAGAATGTTAATGTGTAATTCATTACAATGGTTTTAATATTACGAATTTTGGGTATTTTTGAAATTATGATTCGAATACGGTAAATCAATACTATATATTCAATTTGGCTTTAGTGTTTCATATTAAAATAGCAACCAACGATGTATCGGTTGAACTAATTCAGTCTCTGGTGAAGCTACCCTAACTTGATTTTTAAACTTGAATGGTTCGATTATTTGAGGAAATGGACTCTATTTCATTTGGATAGGGATAATATTCTGAGTCTTGATTGGTTCGTAATGATTTATGATAAATATTGATCTTGAATTTTATTAGATACACAGTTTGTAGATCCTATAGGGATGTAATGGTAAACCAATGAGATGGCTCTACCTTACCTGAACTATTGGGTGAAATTAAGTGCTAGATCTACTCAGCTTTTCATTCCTTGTTGGTCTAATGAATGTTTATTAATTCTTGGAAGCTTGATTTCATTCTAAACTTGATTGCAATAGTGTTTTGATCATCACAGTTTCTCTCAGAGATAAAAGGGAAAGAATTAAAAGGGTTTAAAAAGGAAGTCTGTTATTTTAATACTCTTTTCCTTGAATGGTTATTGTGCTCATTCCTTAGAAATTTGTAATGAACTCAAACTGTATGGTTATGAGAAGGCAAAATTGTCTTAATAATTGAAAGAAATAATTGGGATAGGGGATCCTAATCTGGTAAGACTCCTTCCGTCGTATAGCTGGGATAAGGTCTCTATTTTTAAACCTCCTGATTTTTATTCTTATTGTAAAAAGGAAATCAATGTTTATTTGTCTTGTATACTTTTCATTGATTGAAAATTAAGAAGACTAAGGTAGAAGATAGGTTGGTAGAAGAAATTGAAGGTGGCAGTTAATCCATCACTTCTGTTTGAATTTCTTTTGTATGATCCTGTTTTGGATGAATACCTTAAATGGTTTAGTTTTTAAATAGAAGATATTTTAAGAATCTATTTAAATTGTGATATAAATTGTTTCAACTTTTCAGATGGATATGTACTTGGTAAATGGAATGTTTCTTCCTTCCTTACATAAAAGTGAGATGAATCATCCGAAAAATATTATGTTGAAATTACTTCTGTAACTTAGGTTATGATATGAGTGGTATTATAATTGTTAGGAAGAAAAATCAATGTTATATTATGTTATCGAACGTGAATGTAATTGCTGGAATCAATTATACTTTAAAATTTTAGGGCAAGTAATATAGAATATATCCTGTCCACTTTGTTTAAACAGTGTACTATGACTCTTCTTATATTGATATTACTTAAAGCTTAGAGAGTATGAAGTAATTGTTGTCATTATAACAGGGTTGTTTTATTGAAACAATTAGTGGAATGCACTCATTTTAAGGATTAGTGCTTATCATGCTCATTTTATTGAACTGACCCGTGCTAGCAATTTTTTGCAGATGGACTTCGTAAGTGGTAAAAGAAGGAAAAAACTTAAATGATGCATTGACTGCTCTAAGTTGATTCTAGTGAAGAATTCTGATTTGGTTTCTAAATTGTATTGTAAAAAGAAAATTTTGTCTCTTTTGAATGAAGGTTGATGTCTTAAAGCATGCCTAAAAAGCATAAGTTGTAATTTTATAAGTTTGGAAATGAATTGAAGACTGAGAAATTACTTATATAGATTGTGTAAATTATCTTGTTGAGGATAAACTTCTTGTTATCTATATGATTGGATGTGTATTCTTAAAGAGTGATTTAAAAAGGGAACTTAGATAAATTCCCTAAGAAAATTGAAATTAAATAGGTGCCTGAATACAACATTCTTATCTAAGTTTTTCATTATATCTTGTGATGTGAAATAAATATATAATAAAGATTATTGTAACTTTAAATGACATGGTAAGGTGTGGAAAACCCTAAAAATGCAACTACGAAGAGGAAGACCCTTCCTCTCTAGTAAGGCACTAAATAAAGAAGGAAGATATAATTGTGAATCATTAAGACTTAATTACAATAAGTCTGATATGTTTCAGCCTAATGGGTTGTTACACTTCCTTACATGCTCAACTTATTTAATTTAAAGGAATATAAGTTGTTGCTGTCCTGATCTTGGGTAACAAGATGATAGGTCAAAACTATCAATTCCAGAAGCAATCCTAAGTTAATTAAGTTCTTGAATTAAATGAATCTCAACTTTAAAAAGGGAACTTAAAGGAATGTTGGACTCGGGGTTTGGTGGGTTGCCGATATAGGTATTCTTTAAACCCAAATTTAACTTAACGTAAGTAAACTCTTGGAGGTATGTACATATTTACGAGGCTATGCCGTAGGATGTTGACACACATCAACTACAAGGTTGTACTTTTGAGAAGATTAGGATCTTCTCGAGGATACAATAGTTCAAATGACATGTGGCAACACGCTTCCGCATTGATAATTGAGATCTACACACTTTTGAACTTATTCAAGATTCCTCTCCAGGACTGGTTAGTACCATAATCAGGATATGAAGTAGCCCTTTAGGACTCAGGGTACCTTGGCACATGGGGTTAACCTAGGTCTGACACCAGTATGCCAATTTACAACACTAAAAGTTCTCTCAAGAGCCTTGTCATATCATGACCTATGTTGTTAACCTGAGCTAGAGTTAAACCTTTGGCAAGGGGACTGACAGAAGTCAGTGTAAGACATTCGAGATAACAATGGAGTGGGGTGAAGGACTTATTCTGAATTGACAAGTATGCCATCAAGGAATAAGTAATATGAACAGTATGTTATAAATATTTGGCCAAAGTATCGCAAGCTGCTCATTGTGTTGTCTTATGTCACCAATATAAGGTTCATGATGCCGATGAATATTGGTATCAATTATTTAGTTAGGTTCTTTGGACAAGTCACTCAGAACCCAGTATAGGGTGAGAGAACCATGAGTATTCAGTAGAATACTCCAAACTCAATGTTACACATGAATGGATCGGTAGTTAACCAAGTCATGGAATGAATAGATCGGTTATACACCGAGTCATTACAGCTGCATATGGTTATCTGTTATAAGAATTATTGTTATGAAATGTGTGTTCTAAATTAAGTATTTAGAACAAAGAACATTATTAATGCAAAAAAAAAATTCCTTGTTTCTAGTCTTAAGATGGGAATGTTACACAGTAGGGTACGCTATATTTTAGAAGGATTATCTAGGTTAGGGTTTTGTAGCTAGGGCATGGGAGTAAAGGGATTATTCAAAATTTTGATCCATAGATTTGATCAAAGAAAGGAATAGGAGTAAGGAAGAGTTTGTTTTTAGCCCGAAAAGAAAATGACACCAAATAAGGAAACCGTCTCACCAAAGAAAGGAAAGGGGAAATACACTACAGCCACCAGTTTTAATGAAGAGTGGTATATGGAGATGTAATACCTAGATGGAGTGTTTCTTGGAAAGGAATGGGTATCCCATGTAAGGAAGATGATGGTGAGCGATTACAACCATTGCACAGGCACCACCGAGAAGGAGATGACATTAGAAATGGTTTTCCCGGTAGATAAAAGGACACTAAAAGGAATATCTATCTATGATGATGAGGTGCAGATAAAGTTGGAGAAGGCTGGGTTGCTACAACTTTATGAGTTGCCATACTTTGGAAAACCTGATCAACTTTACCAATGGTTGATGTTGTGTGTGCATGAAGACTACTTCTACTTCGCAGGCCACTGAATGTGCATAACCCCTAAACTAATCTCTAAGTTTGATGTCCTTGTTTACAAAGGGGAGCCACTAGATGATAAATTGGAGGACAAGGAAGCTATTAAGGAGATAGTCCAGGATTATGATTATAAGAAGGGCTCGCTCTATTTAGATATGTTAGATATCTCTAACCCAATGATGAGGATGGCCATGTGCTTGGTATCTAAGTTGAATGGACAAGAAAGTTGGACACAGATAAACATGTCTTGATTAAATGTGTGCCGGAGGATTTTAGAAGGAAAAGTCTATAACCTGTCCACCTTCATTACAGAAGAAATAATCAATGATGTGCATGAAAAAGAGATGATCATGTTTGGTAAATTCTTCATCACCATTGTCTTCTCAAAGATTGGAGTTCCTGATGGGCTAGAGAAGTTTGTATGGGAGTATCCAGATGAAAACCCTTCCCCTACGAAAATATTTGAAAAATACACTTGTGACACCATGATGACTGCCCGCAAGGCGTTCCTGGAGAAATGGTACAAGAGGATGCGCGACGCATTTAGAGCTGAATGGAGGATACCTAAACAATTTCTAGTGCTAGTACAAGGAGAAGTTGAGTTTTCTATCTACCAACATTTCCACATTGGAAAATTCACATTGACAGATGGGAGCAAGAGTCCATGGTGCAAACTACCTTTCTCTTTCACTGTGAAATACTTTCAAACAGGGGTCAATCACTTTAAAGAGGCCAAAAGACTAAGTTTCAACATCAATGAGGTAGACCGGGACCACCGTGACCTATGAAGGAAGATGGTATACCCTAATAAATGTGCTTATGTGGATAAGTATGTCTGCCATGAGGTGCACATGACAAATCTGGTAACACTGCCAATTACTGGAAGGACCGCAGCAAGGGTGTACCTACACATCAGGCCTAAATATGAGAAGTGAACCTACTTAGAGAGTGATGTCTCCATCCTAGAAGACCCCATCAGAAGAAATAAGGCCACACCAAGGAAGAGGGAAAGATAAGAGGTGTCAAAAAAGAAAGCACCAAGTGTGAAAACAACATAATTTGTGGGCGCATCAGAGTCAAGCGCCTAACCAAATACATATGCATGATGAAAAAAGTCCCCCACTAAGGAAAAGGAAAAATTTCCTGAGGGATAGGTGCCAAAGAAAGAAGATCCTCCTACACAAGAATAATCGCTAAGGAATGAGCCTCCTGCAGAAGAAGAAGAAAAGGAAGAGTCTCCTATACTGGAATCACCAGTTAGGAAAAAGCAAAAGGTATCAGAGAAGGCTAACTCAGAAGAAATAGAGAGCCTAGAGGCCTACAGAGGTGACAGGGATGATGATGAGCATAAAGAGCCTCAATACCATCTGTTATAGGACGTGCACGACTCCAAGGATGAGGGAAATGAAGAAAAGGGTTAAGAAGAGGAAGGCACTCAAGGAAAAGGGGAGAGTGAGGAAGTGAATACAAAGGATAGAAGGACTCTAAGCCTCACCAAGGAGTATATAGAAGAGGCCATGAAAAGAGAATTAGAAGGAAAAATAAACAAGTTAGTGGAGAAAGAAGTGGAGAAAAGCGCTGATGAGATACTTAATGAAATAAAGGAGGAAAGCGTAGGGAAAGAGTATGTGAGCATCAGAGATCACAGCTTAGTAGTAAGATTTCCAAAGGTAGTGCACACAAGAGGGAAGAGTGTGGTAGCAGCGCAGGAGCAGGGGATGAGTTACATCAATGATCTAAGTCAGGTACTACACTTGCACTTCCAAAGTACCGTGCCCGCATACCAACTCCTTGCATGGTCTTCCTCAAAAGAAGAAGGCGCTTACCCATGAACAAGGAAGATGTTATCTTGGGCTTTTTGAGTCCCATGTTGATGAGACTGAGTTCGAGGTTAGTCAGGGAGAGTTGATGACGGTACCAAAGAATAAAGTAATAAACCCTCTAGTAAACTCTTAGCACTTATCATATGAGCAAGTCTGCAACACCCTCAACAAGGTATCAGTTGAGGTTGAGGCAAGGCTATTTAAAAGGAATGACAAGGTAAGGTTCCTAGAGAAAGAACTAGAAAAGAAGGAGGGTGAGGTCATTAAGAATAGAAAGGATCTGAAGAAGGAAGATTTTATCAACGCACAATTAAGGAATGAACTAAGGGAGGAAAAGGATAAGGTGCAAGAGGTTTATAATAAAATTTAAATGATCACAAATGCCATCACTTTTAAACACCTAGACCTAGCACCACCTGAGCAGAAATATGAGTCAACCTTACAATGCTTGGAAGACTTAGCATGCATCCTCACCATGGAAAGGCGGCCACTCACATTAGAATCAAAATATGATATTTTGGTGGGCCAGAAGGAAGAATAAAAGTAGAATATTGGGGAGATAGTGACACGATATTCTGAACTCATTTCCATTATATAGACCTCCGCACACATGGCTGAGGCCGTTTATGATAACTATGCTGATAGGGACAGAGTAACAAGTATATTAGTTGCTACACATGAGGTGGATCTGAAATAATTCCAAGAAAAGAAAAAAGGAAACAAGGTAGAGTGAGATAAGATCCTAGCTGAGGTTGAAAAGAAAATGGAAGGAATCGAAACCTTGTGAGGTTCAGTCAAGAATCAGCTCAAGGAGTTGTACCCCCAGGTTATGTGAAGTATGGATGCGCTTGGTGACCTTAGAAAATAGTTGGAGGGGATTGTTGATACGATGAATGCTAAGGGAGATGAACTAAGTTTTGAAGAGGTGATAGCTTTAGTGGGCGACCTACTCCAGCAAGCGTGGGATGAAGTAAATTCCTAGGAGGAAATCAAGGCAACAATGAGGAAGGATTTCCCACTCCTTTTATATAAATAACAACATTTTTCATTATCCATCCTTCCATTTCTCATTCTTCATTCCTTAATTCTTTATGCATACTATCTAAAGTCCCACCATTCTCTATTATTTGGAGGATCAATATTTTCTGAGGATAGAGAACAAGCTTAGTGTGGGGTGATGTTGGGCCTCAAAATATTGGCTAAATGCCAAAGGGCACATGCACGTGCGGGACTAGGAAGAAGAAGGGCATGCGGGGGAAAAGTGTGCAGGACAAGGGTTTAAGAAGGGCTTGTAAGGAACCAGGGCATGCGTGCAAGGTAGGACAACAAGATCTAAGGACTTAGCCATATTTGAAATTCTAGAAGCACTTGAGGAAAAACATGACCCGACTAGGCATGCTGAATGAATAAGATGATAGCCTAGAGAGTTGGTGGTCAAGGAAAGAATATTCCATGCATGGAAGGTTCCCGAAAGAAAGCATTGTAGAATGTGGAGATCGCAGAACAGAATAAGCATGCTCCATTGGAGGACCACCTAGACACTTGGCATCTGATCTACTCTTGGAGGAAGGCATGGAGGTGGGTGCTAAACCTATTTATAGAGATGCTCTAGAGCAAAGAATACACACCTGAATGGAGAAGAAGCTGACAAATAGCAGGTGTGAGATCATAAGGGAATGCATCAAGAGTATGATGCTGCAGTAAGGCTAGGATTTAGAGCATTAGTGTTAAGGGGTATAATGGATGTAATAGGCCTCTGTATGGCATTAGAATTTGTAGTAAGGGATGAATTGGGAGGGAATAGTTAGTATGTCACACCAGGGAAGATCTGTAAGATATAAGTATGAATTCTTCGGATATGTATGGTTTGTAATGACCACTTTTGAATGTAATGTGGTTACTGATACTATTATCAATATGAATATATATATCTTTGTTCTGAATATCTGGTTCATTGGTGCAAACCCTAGTGTCTCCTCTTCATGTTACGAATCATATTTTTTCTTTATATAATTTTTCTCTTGCTATTTGCATGGGTATATAGATGTAATATCTCATCTGATGCTTTCAGAATGAGTGCATGAACATTTAATTTTCTGCATCTAATTTTCTATCAATGGAAATATCTTCTCACAATGCTCACATAAATTAGGGGCTCGGTGCCCACGTGTGCCTCGGGTGAGTGCCCAATGCCCACTAGGTGATAGGCCGATGCGCATAGGATTAGAAAGTTGTATTGAGAGTACATAAAAATGAATACAGGAACCTTATCAATCCTTGTTGTTGGAATCCATATGTTGCATATCTCTTATTCTATCTAGGGGAGTATTCTATCTCTTGTAAGTGGACATTTTCCCATTTGGGATTTCTTCCATTACTTGAGATCATTATTGTACATGGGTCCTCATCATGTGTAGTTGTTAGGACCTAAATTTTTTTGTCTTTTCATGCCTCATCCTAAGTTATGATGAATGTGGGGTGTTAGTGTGAGGGGGTACTATTTATTTATTAGATGAATTTACCTCACCCATGGCAAGTCATCTCACTTAGGTGATTCATAGGTCTCTAAATCAGTCATTAGGAGTTATATGATAAATGATAGCTTCTATCACATGTGTCTTTATATCATTGTCATATGGGAGTTTCATGTCATTCTTGCATTATAACTCTTCTCTCTTATTTTGGGGGTATAAAAAATCTAGGCACCAGAGTTACACAATACAAATTTATGTACTAATTAGGGGATCAATTTTAGTGTCAAATGTTCCCTAAACTTCCCTAAACAATTAAAATGTAGTAGATGCTCCGGAGATCTTTCTGACAACTATAAGAACATGGAAAACATACACTCTGAGCTCAAGATAGGTCCAGTCAAAGTTTGGACAACCAGAAAGTCAATGTTGGTCAACATGTCCATGGTGATGTGGATAAATGCAAAATTGGAATAGTGGCTTAGTTGGAAATGGACAAGTGGTAAAAGGAGAAAGAGGACAACAACTAAGTATTTGTTTGCGACCTCTGGTCTTTGTCAAGCGTAAAAGTTGTTCATTGAAGCAAGAGGCTCAAATTTTGTTACAGAAGGGAACTCAATCGCCATGAGGACTTAGATATTGATCGCCAATGTGGTGGGTCCTCAATCCACCATGTGGCTTGCCACCATGAGTTTGAAATTATCCAATTTTCCTATTGAGGATCCACAAGTGGTCTTTATAGCCATATTTGCATTATTGGAATATCATATTATTGTATGGTCAAATTTTATATTACATTTGTAATTATTCATCATCTTATTATGTTATTTCCAGTTATAATGTTTTGGAATTGACCGAGTTTGCTATTAACTCTACTCAGTATTATTTCCTCCTAGCTCAGAGGCCTTATCAATAATGGCACATTATATTATCTTGCCACACATTTTATTCCAAATGTCTGGCTTATATCTCCCATATTTCCATGCAGCCGCCTCACTTACCAAGGTTAGTGCCAAACTTAGTATAGTCAAAAATGCTTTTTAAATGGCAGAAAAAATGGCTTAAGAGCCAATTAAACTCCTTCACCGTCATTTCATTTAAATAACTACTCCTCCTTTGGTGTTAAGGATATGGGATATATATCCCCAAATAAAAAATGTGAAACGCTTAAAGTGGGATTTGAACTATGCTCTTGGGGGTAAAAATATATGTCTTTGACCATTGTGCCATGGATCTTGAAGTTCTATAAAAGGTGGTTTGTTTTACTTAAACAAGACAGAAAATTGACTTTGTAAAATTATGGAAGGGCAGCGAGCTAATTTGAAGCTTTGGATGCCATTTTGTGAATTCTATAAGCTTTTCAGAGGAAAAGAAGGAACTGGCAGCACTGAGAAAGGTTTATAGTTCCATTTTTAGTGTATTTACACTTTATCACGTTTATTATTGCAATTATTTTTATAATGGAATGAGTGACATGACCCGGGGGCGTAGCCTTGATTCGCTGAACCTCGTAAACATATTATTGTTCTTGTCTTCTCTAATTTTATTATGTTGTAGCCATTTAATTTGCACAGTAATTATTATAATTCAATTTTTTTATTTGATGAAGTTGAATTTTTAAAAGGAAATCCATTCTCATTTCGGAGTACGATCGGTCGAAGACATTCATACTCAAACTCATGATTTCCGCATTAAAATGAGATATTTAATGGATATTAAAAGACTTAATTAAATCCGTATTTTTAAATTAGATGCACACAAGGAATTTTTAAGTTGGTTCAAAGTGTATTTTTAATTTTTGGATCATGTACTTTTCATTTTTGATCTATGAGGATGAATAGATCGTTTTTTATGCATAAATTCCTTGAGATATTTTCTTGCTAATTACTTGGATTTCTTCTCATTTTCATTAAGAGTGTAACTTATTCAATGTGCGTATTTCAGATGATCTTTGCGCCCTCTTTCAAGGAATGACAAGAAATGAAAAAATACGTTCAGAATGCTCTACGATATTTGTAAATGGGTTTTCAAGACAAAAATGGCCAAATCACGTGGAATGATTCTCTTCAAAAAAAAAATTAGTAATGGAACAAAATTAAGGCATTTTGGATGAGAACTCATGGGAAATGTTTCATAGGATTTGACCTTGGTGTTTGTAAGTTGTGATTATTTGAAATTTTGGGAAAAACCATGGGAAATAATGGTTTCCACAATAGAAAATTTTAGTTAGATGATTTTTTAAAAAAAATTACATGGCTAAAAGAGGAGAATACATGAGGTTTTAATGGAGTTTCATCATGCAAATTATCTAATTTTGATTTGTGATTTTTTTGGGGAAGGAATAATTTTGAAATCATCACTTAGGTGAGGGTGGAGTTTGGATTTTTCTTCAACAAACATGAAAGTGTGCCATATTTATAACTCCCACTTTCAAAGGGCACTCCAATAAGCATGGGACACATTTTTTATGTCAAAATAACACTCCCAAGTGTGCCAATGTATTGAGGAATCCAAAAATGCACCTAATCCTTGGGGATGGTCATTTTACCACTCAAACCAAACACATCTTATAATTTAGTGTTACTTTTTTCTTTTGGCATAGACCGATGCGGTGAAGGTGCCCTTATGGAGGCTTGGAATCACAAAACATGTTAAATTTTTTTACCTCCTCCCAAACTTCATCCTTTATTTAAAAGTGTGCCCAAGTTGCTTAAAATACTAACATCAACAACTCAACAGAGAATAAGAACATGAAAAAAAAAAATCCAAGACCAAAACTTAACACTTCATGGGTGTATAATATATCAAATTTGATTGTAAATGAGCCTAACAATTCAATGTAGCCATTTATAAATCTTGATAATTCATTCTCCTTTATTTTTTATCCAACTTGCCTTTTGACATAGGAAGTTATGATATTGAGTTGAGTTGCCACATGAGCTTGAGATGAGTATGAAAAAAATAACACTTGGGACATAAATGGAACTCAATGAGCTTTGATTTTTTCCATTTATAGGCTCCTGAATCAACTCAAGGTTCCTGAACCCTTATGTGAAATTAATATTAATGAGAAAGGCTCTTATTTCTCATTATTTGAAAGGTTTCCATTCTCAATGTTTCTAAAAATTTATCTTGAGTATTCAATCATGTTGTATATCTTGAAATATTTCCAATGGCTATGAGTTAGGATTTTGAAACCGCTCGAGGCCCCCAAACCTTTCTGGGCAATTTTATCTTCCTTCAATGACTGAGAACACCTTTTCCTTAAAAAGTGCCAAAGGTGAATATGTTCCCAATAGTAGTGCATTATTTAACATAATTAAATCTTAATTAAAGGACTGAGATCAAATAGATATAATAGTAATAAGAAATATTTTTCATGTAAGAGATGATCAAGTGTGAGAAGTAGTGGGATAAGAGTGACTTAGTTTATATTTGAAGATTTGGGATGATTCTAAGCTAAAAAATGGGTGGACCATGTCGGATTTGGACTAAGTAAGCTTCATATAGAAAACTGAAATTTAAAACTCCTTTAGAAAAAACCCCCCATAAAATGATAGGACTTTATGGGAGCTAGTTTCCAAGACTAGTGCTAATGTCCTAGAAAATGTTCTTCTTTTGATATTTTTGGGTCTAAACTTCTCTTCTTTATTTCTCTATTTGTCTAACAAGCTTCGATGTAGGGTTCATTGTCACACCTAGACTTGAAACATAAACCCTATCCACTTGCACAAGGACGAAGCAAACATTAGATAAAATAAATAATGCATATGCTTGAGTCGGAATGACTTCAGTGGTCACCCCAATGTTATTGTCACCCAGCATTGCACTATATTTCAGACTCTATGTAGTTTCAGTGTTTGTATCTGTGTGATATAATCATGTGCCTTGAACCTAGGTTTCCCTTGTGTGAGTTATAAAAATATATACGGATACAAATAATTTTCCCCAATATTAATTTGTGAGATAGAATTTAGAAATATACCCTACTGTATAGTGATTAATGTAGCCCAATTAGAGTCTTCAAATGTTTCTCTATTTCCCAAGTAATAGATAGTAAGTAATATCCCAAATTCGCTAGCCCAAATAATAGTAAGTCATGTATATATGTGATTCCCTTATTTTAATTGCATCATCAATAACCAAAAAGGCCAACCCAAAGTGATAAGAAAGGTTTTAGAAAAGTATACTCATTAAATCATGCACTTTGGGTACTATTTAGTCATGGTCTCATACTACTATTTTTATGGATTTTGAGTGAAGAAATTACTAATTAACCCCCATCCTCTAGCCTTTTTATTTTACTTTTTTTCATCATTTCTAGTCTTTTGAACACGCTCACCCAGTATTTTTTGACACTTGTCATCTTTTTGGCCTCTGATTGGGGCGCCCCATGCACCCTGGTCCCATTTAGGGCATCCCGATACTTTTTTGAACTTTCCCACCACCGTTTGGGCACTTTATAGCCATTTTAAACTTTCATAGTTTTGGTGGTCATCCTTTTTGCAATTAATTACGAAATTAGAACAAGAGAACCCTATAAATATAAAGTTATGGGACCATAATGAGGGACCAAACACTAAGCATTACTACTCCACCTAAGGTTAAATCTACTCTATATACATTTAGGAGCTACATTTCATGGATATAGCTCCATCACAAGGGACAATGTTCATTCATCTGCATCACACTGCATAGGAGGGAAGTTTATTTTATTTCATCCACCATTTATTTACATTCTACATCTATTTATTGCTTGCTACTTCACAAAGTGTGACTTGCACAAGAGTACCTAGGGTACCATGTTCACACACACTCAGAACTACATTTGGGTCTGAAATGTAGTGCAACGCTCAGTTTAGTAAGCCCACCATTGTGGCAGTTGAGGTCAGTTCGACACATTCATTTGCATCTTTCTTTTTTAGGGTTTTGATGCTTGGATTTATGTTTTGCAGGTCTTCTCTTCATATTTGAATATCAACACATCCAATGTAATTCTGTGATATATAAGTGACAAACATCGAGGATTTCAGACACTTTAGTGACCCTACAAAATTGGCCTCTAGACATTCTACACAGAACAAGGCACCCAGATTTGTAGACCAGGGTGCCACAGTCTACTCAAATTGCTTGGATCTGCACTTTTTTAGACCTTTGCACAGTTTTTTCCTCCTCCTCTTTATTTATTCATCTCTATGACACTGTCTTGTTCATTCATTGAATCAGCTAAGTCATTTTCTCAATCTTCTTACACATTATGGTTTCCATTTTCATTAGCTTAGTTTTTTAGGTCACAATCTACATTCACGTAGATGTTATTTACTGTATTTTACTTCAGTTATTTACTGGTGTTCCTATTTTATATTAAACTAAACTTAGGCATACATATCCCATTTTAGTTTAATCAAAAATATAATAAGTAATATGGAATTTAAAATTTGAGAAAAATGAGGGAAAATGATAGGAGTGCCTAAAGGGGACAATAATGACTAGGTGCTCTTGTCTCTAATGGGTGGTACTGACTAGGATTCTGGGAGGATATAATGGAAAATAAAAATTTGGGTCACATATTTTCCAATTTCTAAAAGTAAAGTATTCATTGGATAAAATTAAATGATAAGAACATCAAATGGATAAAGTAATGTAAAATAAAAACAAGTGTTTTTAATGTCTAGTTTTCTTGCTTCGGAATCATGCATATAATGAAATGCTTAGAGGTGAGATGTAAACAATAAGTGCATGATTTAGTGTCTACGTGTGAAGAGTCCAAAATATTCCCTAAATCATACTATTACAAAGTATACTCGTATATCTTTCCAATTACTAGAATCTAGGATTCTGAAACCAAATGGGGTCATCGAACCCTTCCATGTAATTTTACCTTTACAAAGAGACAAATTTGACAATTTTGGTCAACTTGACTGAGGAGTAACAAAAACTTACGTGAGGTTGTCAAGTAAAATGCCTATACATTTTACATGCTAACACTGTTATATTAATATTTATAATAGTATATGACTATAATATTATTTATATTATTATATTCAATAGGACTTAGAAAAAATTATGATGGTTTATGCAGTATTATTTTTTAGAACAATATGAAAGGATTCTTAAACTACTTGGTTGATCAATAAGTAGCAGAGTACTAGTTATTATATTCATCTGTGTAGAGCATTATTCTTGTATGACAAACAAATTTTACATTCTAAACCTATCAATAATTATCACAATTTTTACCAAAGGAAATACAACATGTTGGAAATTAGGAAACTGAAAAGGGGTGAATCAATGTCAATTCAAACTTTGTAGTACAATTAAAAACCAATCAAATTGTTTAAACTTAATATGAGAGAGTAAAAAAAAAATCATATGAATTCAATAAGCACAAAACATAAAGAGACCAATTTTTAAGTAGGAAACCCAAGATTTGAGAAAACCCACTAAACCAATGCACTATGCTTACAAAGGTTACAAACTTGTTGATCACCCACTCAACATAAAGCACCAACAAGATATGATCAAACACCTACTTGAATAATTGCAAGCTATAACTAACATGAAAGAACCTACTTTCAGAACTTGTTGAGCTTCAACTCAGACTTTACAATAATTTTTGATCACATAATTGACTTAGTTGTTGAAATAACAAATAATGATCCTAAATTTTCTCATATACTCTCTTACACCATCTCTTAGTTTGCAATAATTTCAAGACATCATCATTTTTTTCACTCTCTCAACCTTACACTCACTTCTCACATTCTAAAATAACATTTAGAAGTACAAAAATGATATTTTGTAAACAATAAAAGACTCCCACACATGAATTTTCCACTTCATATTCAAAGACTCATCACTTTACTCACTTTATTACTTATATAAAGGAGGTGAAATGACTTCAAATGAAACTCCCTCTTGCCTCATTATTTGTTCTGACAGAGATCAATTATACTCTCATACTATGTAGGTTCTTTCAAATTTCTATGGAGTCAAATGGTGTGAAATGAAGCATCCTAAAATTATTGACATTCTACCATAAATGTTAATATTCCATTTAGACCTTGTGATTAGACTTGTAACAGTTCCTTACATTCTAAAAAACGAGGACTATTTTTCTTATAGTACAACACACCCACTGTCATGTATGTCTGACATGCATGAACGTTATTATAGACCTTAAAATTTCTTTATAATTTTTTAAAACCTCCTTCTTCACCATTTTTGCTTTCAAGTTTCATTATAAATCATGGGAGCATTAGGAGTAAACGCTAGTGAAGATAGTTTTAAAAACTTGAAGAAAAGAGGAACTTATCAAACCAATGCATATCATCCTTTTATGGTTCTTGAGTCTATAGGATGTCTACACCAATAAAAAAAACTCATAGATCTTTAGAAAATAGAGACAAGAGCCTTTTACACACTCTTCTTCAAATTTACTAATACATAGTCCTAGTGAATCTAAATCACAATCTTACATGGGCTTGGCATACTGCATGGAGAAAATATTCAACGAGTTTCACAGCTTGGGAGAAAGGTTTGAGATATTTTAGACCACCTTCAACTCTCAAGGAAATAGGGCACTACAACTATTATTTATGAACCATGCATTGAAACAAGATATACATTGTTTTTCTAGAAAACAAATGCATCTTCAATGTTTAAAAAATCTCACACACTTTCTCAGACAAACATGAATTTAAGAGAATATTTTAATAAGGTTATGGATAAATAAAAACTCCCTAGGTCGATATTTAGTCTCACTAGACTAGAATAACATGATCTACAAGATTTACACAGTTAGGGTTTTAAGATTCAAACCCTAGTTAGATATTTGAAGGATTACAACAATTTGTTATTTAATTTTATGTTAATACAAATGCATGATCACTTCATTAGAGGTTCTTACTACCATCTTTAAAACTTATTTTTCATTAAATGATGAGGGAACTTAAGGATTAAAGCCAAGGACATAGTCCTTCTTGACTGTCACAAGAAATCAGTCAGTCTTCAAGAATGAATAATTTTACATGTGTGAATTGTTTTCCATAACATCTAAGGTACCTTTTTGAGAAGCTCATTTCTTTAGTCAACTCCCCATACAAATTCAATTACTAAATCAAATAATTTGGTCATGAACACCAAGAATTTCTAGTACTTTGTGTGATGGTTCTTAAGATATCAAGTGGCAGTCTTAACTTGGAGACTTTTTATCATCATACCTTCACTCACATAACCAACCACTGTAGGATTCCTTCAAGAAATAACCTATACACCATCACAAACCACTTGTGTGTAGACGTTGTGAATAATATTTCACAAGATTATCTCTATTTTTCAAGTTTCGTAGTTAAGAAAACATGGTAGTTTAGGAATCGGGAGATTTGAAATTCCAAAAACTTCACCAAAGAAATAATGGGTTTCAACATGTTATCGTCGACCTCAAACATTAGGCCTATACATAGAATCTTCTTCAAACACCATGACTGGATGGGCTTGATTATCTTTTAGAAGTAAGAGAAGATTGATTTCACACCAAAAAAACATTGAAATTTCCCATATATTTTCATGAAACCTAATAAAACATCACATACCTTCTTCCACATGAAGATATTTATCTTGGAATATTCAAATTAGTAATTTATAGCTAAATTTCTTCAAAACAGGGTAAATTTTGTACAAAGAATCATGCTTGAGAAGAAAAATGCCACCATCCTAGATTAGGAGGACCTATCTATAGCCTTGAGTGGTTTTAATTACTTTCCCATCTGATTTGAAGACTAAAAAATCATTTCTTATCTATCACTTCAAGGAGAGGGTTTGGTGAGGGTTTCAACCCTAATAGAAAGATGAAGAGAAATTTCTTATACTTACTCCATTTGACCTCAGTTTTTTTGTAAAAGTTTAGTCTTGGAGTGCTATTAAAAAAATCCTCTTATGATTTATCCCAAGAAGTATTGTCAATTTTTTTATTGCTAAGAAGAGATGTCACTGTTTTATCCCTTCTTACTAAACTCGGTTTTAGTAAAACTTGAATATCTTCAACAATTCTATTGAAATTTTCATCAAGCTTGACATAGTGCACTAAAACACCTTCCTCTACATGCCCCATAGCTTTATTTGTCATAAATGATAATGTACATTCAAGACCAATCTCATTTGTCTATGCCTCCACTACTAGTTCTCAAAGTCATTCAGAGTGAAAACCTCAAATTTACCTCCAAGAGATAAAGAAGGTTGTGTATCTACTCATAAATTCTCTAGATAGTGTTATTAGGCTCATACCATGCTTACATAGGATTATCATGGCATGCTTTGAGCTCATACACCTCATTAAGCTCTAGAACTAGATCTAAATGGGCTAGTTCCAACTATGACTTGCAATAAATGAACTTATGATCACCCTAAAAGATTTTACACATCCCTGAAACATCATTTAAAACTTGTGGGACACCTGAACAAAGTACACTAAGCATCTCCATACCTCTAGTGGGCACAAAACTCACTGAACAAGCATGTAACACCATGAAACCATCCTGAATGTTCAAGAAACCACCACGAGACCACTTCGTGAACACAAAATACCATTGAAAATGCATCGACCTTCATGAAATTTGAATCCCCCTTTTCCATAAATGACATCTGACATCAATGACAACACTAACCAATGCACCACGATTCAACACAACATACATTAAGTATAATTACAAACCTTAATGATACATTGATAGCCGAAGTCAATATTTGGAATTAATGAATTAGCTTATCATAAAATAGGCCTATGAATCTTTCAACTATTCATATTTAACTTCTTATATTTCCACCAACTCCTTGTTGGTTACATGAATTGGATTTGTAGTTAAAACTAAATTTCCAATATTCTTCCTCTCTCTATATGTGTATCTATAGGAATAGTCCATTCATTATCCAGATATCTCCATATTGGGATATTAATTTCATCATCACCTTCTTTATTTGAAACATCATAAATTTCACCACTATCACTTTTTTCAACATCATCTTCTTCAAAATCAACTTCACCAGGTTGATCAATGTGATCTCCAACTTCAACGACTTGATCAATTTGAATATCTTTATCATTATCAGTAGGGTTATCTTCATCACTAGAGTCATGTTTATTACCTCTATTAATAACATCACTTGTTCCTCTACACAGCCTTATTATATTACTTCATTAATTAATTAAATTCATCATGCCATGAAAATTACATAAGTGATTAATATCCATTTAATCAATGATGAGTAATATAATCACATCCTACTCATCATCCACATCATCCACATCAACCTTTCAATCTACCCCCATATCCCCACTACCTAATAAAATAATTGTTTAATTACCTATCATTGTTTTTTTTCAAATACGTTTCACTATTAACCACCCACTTTTGCTCCATTTTCAAATATGCCTTACTATTCACCAACTAACATCCCTCCATTTTCAAATATGTCTCTTTATTCATCACCTACCTCCCCCACTTTCAAAATCCATCAGTATTAATGCATTGTTTTTCATAATCCACCTACCTAATCTATCATTATTCTTAAGAGATATTAATTATCCCATTCACTAATCATATCTTGGGACCTTATAAATACATAGTTTGCCTTCAATCTAAGACACGATTCATGAGCACAACTTCATTATGCCCATTTTCCCTTTAATTTCTCTCTAAGACCTTTATGCTTGAATCCCTTGTATCCATTTCAAAAAGCAACACAACACTTTTGGATTGGCCTTACACAACATAGCACACTTTGGGACATCTACATCTAAAGCATCCATGGGTAAATCTACTTAATGGCCTGAATCAAGGCACATGGAAGAATTAGTGTGTTTTATTTCATTTTAATTTCTAGTTCATGTTGTTTATCACCATTCTCATTTTACTTTAATGAATGTCTTATATCACCTTAAAATGGTTAGGGATATGTCTAAGGTAGATCCCCTAACCAAAAAAAAACTAACATGTTTTTCTATCTTTTGATTTGTAGATTTAGATTCAAATTGTGGACATGTTAACCTACTTAATTCATTAAAAAAACCTCAACAAGTCCCTCTCTGATTTTGTGGCAACAATGTAAGCATATTTTAATTTAATAAGAACATTTTGAGTTGATATATCTAACACATCTTACAGGAGAGATTAGTATCTATGTATACATTTTTTGTGGCTACAGTGGGACTTATTTTTGTTGTGGGTTACTTTTCTTTCATTTTTGAATCTAATGTTCAATTAGTTTTACAAACTACTCTACCTATTATGTGTTTTTGCATATCCCTTGCAGAGTGATAAATAAATTTTCTTGTATGTTTTAGGTCTCCTAACCTATCTCATTGAATTCAAAATAAGAAAAAAAAATTGTCTGTAAACATGTATAGTGTTCATCATTTTTGTTTTAGTGTATCGTTTTATGGATGAACCTCCATTTCATATTTTTAAATTGACATTGTCATATATTTATATGATGGACTAAGTAATCTAATTTCTTAATTTATTCTAAATGTTAATACTCTAATTGTGTTATACCAACTACTTCACTCAAGACAAAATAGACAATTTCAAGCACTAGAGTCACCAATCGGCCACCCATAATGACCGGTTTGTTTTCCAATGTCTCTTGAAAAAAATAATGTAAAAATTATATCCGAGCTTCTGGTAACAATATTTAATCTATGTATTGTGATTTATTTTATGTTAATATTGGTTAGCACTTATAGTTTTGTATTTTGTATTCATTATTTTGGGTGTGCACGTCACAAAGAAAAAGATTCATAATGGTTTTCAATATTTTTAATGCCTTTAGGACATGCTTACGGGTAAATTTGTCTTATTGGATGATGCATAGAGGATAAATAATAAATATTCATTTATGAATAAAGATAAATTATTATGATTTATCTAAGAACTAGCTTATTAAAAGGCCTTAAACTTGCTCAAACACCAAAAATTCAATAAAACAATGTATTCAAGGTTAATTTCACTTCAAACATACTTATTCACCTCAATTAAACATGATCACATGCCTACCAAATTTCCATACCTTCAATTTTTCTCATTTTCCATTTAGACCTCCACCTAGGATAGTAACCATGCAAATTAGCTTCTTCCCTTCTACTTGAAAAAATGTGAATTATTATCCTTGAATGGTAAGGTATTTAGATACCCATTAAGGAAATTTAGGTTTCTACAAAGTTTTAGAGATACATCATTAATCCATTTTCTTTTATACTCTTTTTAACATTTTATCTCAATTATTGTAATTAGCCCTTCTTTTAGACAAGTCTCAGTGTTTTGGGAAAAATATAAAATTTCAAGCTAAGAGGTTCACCTTTTCAGATACCCATTTGAGCCTTACAATTTCATTCTAAGTTTCATTTTACCACCTATTACCTATTCTTCCTAAATCTCTCATTCACCTTTCCATCAATAAGCAACTAGGTCTACTTAAGGGTTTAAAGAGGCTTCTAGAGTTTTAAGGTCTACCTCCATCTCTTAACACTTGGAGCACCTTTCTCATCTAAATTTCATCTTATTCATGCCATTATTAATATCAAATCATCCTCTCTAACTTCATTTAATCCATTTTACATGTTTTGGTTACTCAACAAGCTCTCTTGTTCTTGTTACACTTTTAATCCTCAACCACTCTGTTTTTGGCTTCTTCACTCCAACCTTCACTTTGTTGGTTTATTATCATCACCCATAAATTACTTTACTTCTCCTTATCCTCCTTCCCCAACCTAGTACATCATACCTTAATCATTCTTCTCGAGTCACTAGACTAGCATTCTTATTATTCAAGCCTTACTTAGACTCCTACAATCCTCTTGTCAATGTTCACACACATTTCTTATCCTTTTTAAGGTCTCCAAACCATTATCTTGGTAAATAATACTCTACACCTCCTTTCTCATACCACTCACCTTCATATTTCTTCAAACTCTCATCTTCACTTTGAGTTCTCCCAACTTGCTTAATAGCTCACTATCTAGCTCTGAGTAACTACAGTCCACTTGACTCTTTTTTCATGCATTTTCTTAAACTTCCTTGAGTATATTCACCTATCCATAACATCCACAAGACTCTTTTAATTCCTTATATGTCCCTTCTCTCCTTTAGTTTAAACTTTCCTTTGTTATCTCATTCTTCCTTTCTCCTCTTTAGGAACTTGACAATAATTCTTGTTTGCCCTACGTTTACTGGCATAAACACCTTCCTTGTAATATTTCCAATTCTACCTAGTCGTTACAAATATATTATAACTCCTTCTTAGAGTACCATCTCTATATCAATTTCTTATACTTCTCTGATAGTTTCTACAAACCTAACTTGATTGTCATAAGGGGAAAAGTTCTTGAATATCTCCTAAATCATGTTTTGAGGAATTTTTGTGTATATACTCCCACTCATTACTTTAAACTTCCTTTAAATGAATTTTCATACCATTGATGCGCCCTCTCTAGGTATTATTTTCACTTTAACAAGGTTTACTTAAAAAAGTTCTTATGATCTTTTCCTATTCACATTTTACACAATTCTCTCCAAGATTGAGTTCCACAATTATGAAGGATTACTCTATGTTCTCAAGGAATTAGTGTCGGAACTGTGTGTCACTTGTGTTGTCATTGATGTCAAATATGTCGATGTCACAGTGGTCTAGGTGATCTAGGGTTCTCCAAGTCTCTTAAAAGTGGTATGAAGGTCAAACATGTCCACTTGGTTCTGACATGAAATGTATGGGTCAAGTCAACTCTTTCTAGGCTGAGATTCCCCTCAAACCAAAGTAAGGAAAGAGAAATTTGATCGTTAGAGGTATATTAAAGGTTTTATTTCTAGTTTTAGCAAGTCTATAGGTTAGCAAAGATGTTGCAAGCATAAGTAATATGTCTCATAGGGAGTATCATGTCATCTGGTGGAAGTGGCAGTTAAAACTGGCCCATTCAGGCTTGTTTCTGGTGCTTGATGACATGTGAGAAGCTGGTACAGGTCATTTCATGGTCTTTTGAGCATGGTAGTAACATAATAATAATGTCTACAACACGTGTGAGTAAAAATAATGCTCATTTTAGCCACAGGATTCAAATTTCAAAATTACACAAAAGTTGGCCTTGAGAACTAACAGTGCAAGCAGAGGAAAATGAGATGGAATAGAATAGTTAAATAATACTTTTGTAAATTGGGCTTATGGACCATGTAGTAGGTTTAGTTTTGGTGCTACAAGAAAAATTTCATTAGATTATGAGAAGGTATGTGGAAGTTATGTTAGTTTTCTAAAATATATTATTTAGAAAATGCATAATAAGGTGTCTAGATGCTTAACGCTCAAAAAAATATAGTGCATCCTTTGAATAAATAATGGAAGGAATTTTTGTAAAGGACTCAAATCTTGATATAGTGCAAAATGTTTTAGGGAAAATTGGTAAGTATCAAAGAAGATATGAGCATTTTACTGGAAGGTTTTCTCTCTCCTCAAGATTGCTTCTTGGAGTGTTTGAATAAAATGAGTATGTTTTCTTGATAAACACTTGTGTGATGTTGTTTCAAGTCTCTCAATTTTGTATGGGTATGCATATAAGATAGATACGGCCATTGATGCTTCTCAAAGAATATTTTTCTTCTCCGTGCCCCTAAGTGATATGTTAGTGACACATGCAAGCCTTGGTATGAGACAATCAACTATGAAGGGAAAGAATTCTTTATTCTTGTGGGGTTGAAGTAGAATGTAACCTATTTCCCAAGATTTGAATAAATTCCTAAAGCTCAAATGTATCCTAATGCAGTAGATTGGTGTCATTAACTTGCATATCTCTAATCTTACCTCCATGGATCATCATGAAGCAGAGCCTTTTATAATGTAAGGTATATCTTTGTTAGTTAGTAGAGATCATCAAGTATGTTGGAAGTGCAATGTTTGTCTTTTCCTCACAACATACATCTCCAAAGGTGTTGGAGAAGCTTAAAGACCCTGTTGAAGCATACCAAGCCTAATTTTGTGATGATATGGATTGGGGATAAGTGTGTGAGAAGATAAAGTAAGATTTTTTCATGAGTAATGATTTTTGGGATCTGAAAAATGGTATGTAATGCCTCTTTTTCCTTTTCAATTCCTCAAAAGGTTAGTCAGGGTGTTTCCCTAGGTGTTTTTGTCTGCCAAGTGATTGAACAGTCATCTTTCAATCTCTACACACGATACCAATGGTTCCTAAGACAAAATTTGAATAAGTCCAAACTGTTGAATGGATATAAGTGGTGTAGGGACCCTTGAAAAAATTACAGTAGTCAAAATTTTCAAGTTTTATCAAGAATTGAACAAGAAAACTTGTTTTCATTGCTCTTGGGTGTGAAACCTTGATTATAGGGCTTGTTAGATAAATTTAATCTAATCTTGAGATTCATCCAGCCAAAATTGCTGGAATTTTGAATAATTCTATCTCCAAGGTACAAGCAAGTTTGAAAAGGTTTTAGATGCTTTCAATAAAATACAAGTGATAATTCCTTGATAGTTATTTTGTGATTCTTCGCTAAGTTGTTACAGAGCTAGCAAAGTGGTCATTTTTTTTTAGTTTCTTCACCGTTTCAGTCTAGAATCTCATGAGACATCTTAGGATTTGTATAATGAACTTATTTATTCCTTGAATGGTTTGGAATTGAGTTGGTAGTTGGTCTATGATCTACAACAGCTCCATAAGGTCATTCTTCAGTAATGTAATGAACCATTTTGTTCCTCCAAATGTAAAATTAGTGTGAAATATGACTCAAATCTTTGTGTCAAACTCGCAAAGGATAGAAAAATAATCAAGGAACATGAAGATATTCTTCTGATTTAAAAACCCAAAGCTACACATCAAAGGTGAATGTGAACAACCATGTGAAGGGTCACTACCACTGTTGACATCATGAGTGATTTTTTCTCCAAGAAAGTAGTTGTAGGGCCCTAAGTCTAATTGGTTTGAAGTACTTGGATTAAATTTGGAACACAAAAGTCTCTAAATTAGTTACAACCTTTTAGTCACCTCCCTATCTCGATGGAGAATTTGAAGAGACCGATTTGGTCAAGGAAAGCTAAGAAGTCATAAAGGAAAATATTAAACAAATTGTTGAATTTGAAGAGTCAAGGTTTCATGAAGAAATTGAGGGATTTGTGAAGAATTTGAAAAGGTCTTGAGTATTAAATAAAGAAATAAAATATATGGAGAACAAAACTGAGAACAAAAATGTGCTAGTGAATTTGAACAGTTAAAAGAAAATAGTGAGTTTTCAGTGAAATGGTAAGTGAAAAAACATGAGAAGGTGAAAGGTTCTTAAGTAAGATGATGATAGTATACAAAAAGGAAAAAAAAATTGTATGTTGATTGATGAAAACCCCTTTTTATATTCACTTGAAGAAACCTTTTTTTAAAGAAAAACTCCCTAGAATTATCTTTCACGTCAGTAGCTAGTTGTAGTGGAATGATGATGATGAAGTTTCTATAACAGCAGGTTGATGAAGATGAGAAAATTTATTGTTGTGTAGTTGAATTCTAGTGTCACATTATGTTGATGTTGGTACAATATTTATGAGCCTTTGTTTGTATCTTGTAGTTTGTTGATGATGATCAAGTATCAAGTCATTGTTGAGTTGTGGATCTTAACTGCTTCATTGGCATGCTTTTACAGACTTGCTGGAATACACAGTAACCAACATCGGTTGATGAACCACCATTGGTCAACCATGGACCGATATCAATCAGGAAAGGAGGAACTAGCATCGGTTAGGGCTAACCATCATTGGTTTCCTGTGCATGACTACTATAATTAAGTTGTGGGAATTAGATCTATCTTTAGTTATAAAGTGAATCTATTGGTTGTAATTGCATAGCTAAAGTGCCCTAAGATTTTAGATGCATATATAATCATAAATCTATGGTTTTAGAAGAGTGAATTAATTTATAATTAAGAGAAGTTTCATTTAGAGAGAAAAAGAGAAATTTGTAGAGAAAAAAGTACATAACATCATAGAAGGTGTGGAAGATTGCAAATATTCATTGTATTTCCTCTGTAATGATAAATTAGCTATTACTTGGTGGACATAGCCCACACTGGGTGAACCATGTTAAATCTTGTGTATTGTTTCTTCTTTTTTATTTACGTATTGATTTCTTTTATGCTTAGATCTGATTAATGTATCTAGATAATTGGTGTGCTAACCCCAACAACTGGTATCATATTATCTTTATTTGATGGTTGTTTGTGTTGATAGATTTACTCACAGGGGTATTTCTGATTGAGTGGGAGAAAATCAATGGGAGAAGAAGGAAAATTCAGAGTAGATAAATTTGACGACCGTGAATATCTATTATGGAAGATACAGGTGGATGATTATCTGTATGAGAAAGATATGTACTTACCGTTGGATGAGAAGGAAAGACCTACAAAGATGACTGATGAAGAATGGAAATTTCTTGATAGAAATGATCTGGGATCTATAAGATTGAGCCTGCTAGCATCTGTGCCTTCAAATATTACAAAATCAAGATCTACGGTAGTGTTGGAGAGAAAATATTTTGGGGCACAAATTGGTGGTTATCTTGCCAACACTCTAGGAATCTAAGTGCCTCTACTTAACTGGTGTTGCTGTCGTATATGCATTCGTGAGTGAAATTGAGTTTTCTCCATATGGCCTTACAATCAAGGATCCAATAGGGGCACTCCACTGACCCTATGGAAAAGATTGTAATTTCTTGCTAGGGAAGACTTTTTCTATAAATTAGGAAAGGGGAGTGAGAAATGAGATAAGGGAACTAATTTTGCAAGTACAAAATCATATTCCTGCACACACTAGTAAGAAACTTCAAGACATGCATTTATGAGAAGAAACACCCTAACAATGCAAACAAGATGAGATAAGATTTCAAACTCAAAGTTTCTAAAATATCCTCATAAAAAAGGCTTGAAAATCATTCTTCTTGTATTAATGCTTAAACATAATTTTTACATAGTGTGGGAATGGAAGAAATTTGAGAGTGGAGGAAATTAGAACAAAATTGATATTTCCTTTTCTCTCTCTAAGTACAATGAACTCTTGAGTTTACAAAATCAATCACCAACCCTTTGAAATGGGAATGGATTTACAATTTATAGAATGAGAGATGAATCTTCATCTACTCCCCCAATGCCTTTTCATATGCCTTATTACAACTTATGACCTTTTGCATTCTTAGGAAAAGATTAAGTCCTCGTTTATGACTTAAGGGTGACATGTTACATTAAAAAAAAGTCATTTTAAATTAATTAAAGGCATTATGAAAAAGTGCAACCCCAACGAAGAATTAGAACATGGAGAGAGAGTGGGGGAAGAGAAGAGAGAAGAAGGGGAGAGAAAGAACTAAGGAGGAGTGCCAATGAAGAAGAACCCACCTTTGAGGAAGTCCTCAGATCCTTGTCAGATGATCTAATGAAGTGCTCCACTATAGTGAACTCTACATCTCCAAACTCTTTGCACCCTGAGAAAATCCTTCATCTTCGCTCATGGACACTTGCCAAGTTGAATGAACTATTCTACCAAAGACCACAACTCCCACCTTGCACATGATATACTTGTGACCAGAATCATGAAGCCAATGTCGAAAGACACTGTCAAGTTCCCTGGGATGGACCTCGAATGCCCTGTGAAAAATGCCCATAGATGATCCCTACAGATGATGTCCTCCTGAAATATTATCCTTCTATGTCCCATTATGCCAAAACTTCCCTTTGAGTGTAACTTACTATTAATAGTAAGTGCCTAGATGGAAGACTTACTATTTTTAGTGAGAGGTGATTTTTTCCTCTTCTTGACCATCCTGATGTGATGAACTCCCTCTTTCGCTCTTGCGCACACTGCCTTCACCTTGACCACTTCTTGGGGTGACTTACTATTTTTAGTAAGCACCCATATAGGGGGATTACTATTTTTAGTAAGTGGTCATTTTCACTATTTTCTAGTCTAGACAATCATTTTGGCTTCCTGGTGATCTTTAGTGCACACTGCCTTTGCCATATCTAACTTTGATGGGAACTTCCTAAACATAGTAAGTTTGTATATGAAAACTTACTATTTTTAGAAAGTGTAACTTCCACTACTCAGTTTGCAATGGAACATATTTTTTCAGTCTCGGCTCATCATCACAGTCACGTCCTCTAAATTTCACTTGATTTATCCTATTAGAATGCTTGGAAATAAAATTTAAAATTTTCTCTTGGTCAGTGGCTTCGGGCACGAAGCTGCCATGATATGGCCATTAATGGAGCTTAAAATTTTCAAGTCTAGTTTTTGTCTCTGATCATGATGAAATTAACTCCATTGTGATAGGTTTTTCCATTTGGAGTCTGAGTGCAAGTTTTTTTTAGCTCGATTTCCATTGTCGGATTGATGGGAAATTTTGTGAACTAGGGCACAGAAATGAGGTTTTCAATGTGAAAAATGATTTGGGCCACCATTCTCCCATTTGTTACATCTTGATCATCTTGAAAAATGAACAAAAATTCAAAATATGACATCTCAATCCATGCACTTGTATTTTGCAAGATATGAAGATTTTTCGATTAGGTGACTTCGTGGTTATCTTGGCAAAAAATATTTGTTTTCTCTTTGTTCTTCATTTCTTCAAATCCTTTGATAAATATTTCCTATGAAACCTATGTATTTTCATGGAGTGGAGGATTTACAAAGGTGGCCATGATGGATAGGAGGGAATGGTTTTGTATTTCAAAGGCAATGGTGGATTGGGTGTCTGGACAAGCATGAACAGAGCCATAGTGGGGTGTGAAGTTGTGAAGGAGAAATGGGGGGAAATAACGGGTAAGTGCAAGATTTAAATCACTTCAAAAAAATGCACAGCAAGGGTGGGGAACATTTTTATGTCCTTGATGTCCCTTAACCTCATTGGGACATGAAAGGGACATCAATTTGTCATGTCGACGCCTCATGATGACACTTGGCAAGATCTGACGGTCGAGTATTGAAGGCTCCACTAGCTCCTGGGGGCTAGAAAATTGGTCTTGAAGAGGTCACATGGGTGACCAGGAGTCTCCTAGGGGGTTGGGTGAATTTTATTGTCCCTGATGTCCCCCAACACAAAGGGACATGAGGGACATCAATTTACATGATGCACCAGGTGATGACATGTGGCAACGATCCAACGGTGAAGGCTTTGAGCTCCCGCAAGCACCTGGGGGCTGAACTGGTGATCTTGGAGGTCGTATGTGGGTCTATATGGATTTTAGGGGATGGGTGAAATTTCTTGACCCTCATGTACCTAACCTTGAGGGACGTAACAGACACAAAAATGCATCAGGCTCCTGGTGTTGACATGTGTCCTGTTCAAAATTTGACTAAGTATGAGGTCTTGAGAGTGAACTTGAAACAACGATAACTTGAGCTCCCGATGGAATTTTTTGGTAAAAAGTTGTATGAATTTGACTGGAAATGGTCTTCATAATCCAATGGTGAGGGTTCTCAGCTCTTGATTATTCCATTATATTCCCTGAAAAATGGATTTTTGTTTTGGTTCCATAGTGAGCCTTGAAAAACGTATTGATGTAGACCTATTGCACCAAAGTGTTGTGAAAAAAATAATTTCACCATATTGTAGGGATTTAAATTAAATTTTCCAATAATGTTTTTTTATCTCTTAACTCCATCCAGAACTCCCAAAATCACTTCCTCGAAGTTTAGTTACTTTTTTGGCCCTATGCACTGCCTACGCTTGAGAAAAAACTGATTGCAGACATATTGCGCCAAAGTGTTGTGAAAAAAATAATTTCACCATATTTTAGGTCTTGGAATTAAATTTCTGAAGATTTCTTGTTTTTCTTCTAACTCCATCTAGAGCTCCCATAATCACTTTCTGAATCTCAGTAGTTTTTTGGCTGTGCACTGCCTAGGCCTGTGAACCCTGTTTTATTGTCAAACTGCCCCAAACTCTCCAAATCTTCCCTGAATCCATTCCAAAATCACTTCCATGATGTTTCTAATGCATTCAATTCACCTCCACATGTCTTTATTTTTTTCTGATGCTCCACTCCATGGGGTTTCTTGAATCTTCCAAAATTCTAGGGAAGACCAGTGATAGCCCTTCCCACATGTGCACTGCCCAAAATTTGCATTTTCCAAGAACACCTAAAATCACCTAGGGGGGTTGAATTGACTTTCCTAAATCACCTAGGAGACTGAGTTAACATAATATAGGAGGTCACTAGACTAACTGAGTGGACCTGGGGTGCTTGGGAAGGATAAAACTTGAAAATTTTGGCATAGGGGTATCATTGTCATGCTGGAAAATTGTCAATTTCCTTGTTGCACATTTACATGACAACAACTGGCTCTAGCTTGGGGACATGATATGGAATGAGCACAGCGAAGACATGGCATGGAACTCCAAGAATATCAACTTTGACCATATAATCCATTGACTAGTGCCTTATCCGTTGGGCCCTACAGAGTCATGTACAACTTACGACAAAAGAGAGAGAGAGAGAGAAGAAAGAGAGAGAGAGACACACACACACAAAACAATGAAAAGGAAACACACAAACACACATGGAAAGGAAACAAAGACACACAACAGAAAGGGAAACACACCTAAATCATCACCTATGGTACAAGGTCAGGGATAACCCACTTTCACTGAAGCAATTTTCATACCTCAGAAGTTACCCCTGAGTGGGAAACACTGAGTGATGTTGTTCTGTAAAGCCATTGATTGGTTCAAGAAAGTGGCCTCCTCTCCTTAACTGCTTATGAAAGCTAGGTGCTTTCATGATTGTTTATGTACTTGGTAGGAGTGAGTCTACATGAGCTTCTTTGATGCTCAAGCCTTTCACTTGGAAATTCCATTGTCCTTCATGCTCTTTGAAATCGGTTTCATAGTGCTAGTTGCCTTCCCTGTTTATCTACATAGTTGATTCTTCATTGAGCATCTCATCGCTGCCCCGAAGCTGATTTTTATTCAAATTTCTTGAATATTCTAGATTATTTTCTTTCACATGTATATGCTCATTGACATCTTCTCCATGAGAAACCTTGGACTTATCCTTTTTCTCTACTCCATTATGAGGTGTCTTGAATATTGAATGGAGGATTAGAAGTAACCTCATACTTGTCTTGTATGGCCATGACACAAGTTAAGAGATCAAGAATCAGCTCGGGGTCTTCTACAACTTCTATTACATCTAATAGTTCTTGCATGGAGATATCTTTGTTACTTCCTTCAGCTCATCTTTGGACGCCTTTGAAGAATCTTTATTTTGTAGCTCAAGGCAACTATCAGGAGGGATTACTTCATCATCTTGGGAATCACTGCATTCTATCACTCCTTCGTCAAGAGGAGCTTTGGCTTCAAATGCCTCAAAACTCATTTCTTCAATTTCTTCATCATGGAAAGAATCTTCCTCTTCAAATGGGAAATAAACTACCTCGATTTCATCATTGCATCCATCAACCATTGGCTCAGGAGGCGCATCATATTTATCATATTGATTTATTTCAACATGGCCAATCTTCACACTGGTTGAGGCTTCCAAATCAGATTCATGCTTGTCTTGTAGATTCATGGATTGCATCAGGAGTTTGAGACTTAGCTCAGGATATTTTTTTTCTTCCATGGTTCTAAGCAATTCTTGTACAGATAGTTATTTCAAACCTTTCAAGGGCTCATCACAAGCTGGTTTTTGGTCCTTCCATGGATGACATGATCAAGATCATCTCATCTCCAAATGGGAATGAGAAAATCTCCTCTTCGTGGGTAAGCGTATAAGCTGGTTTCTCCATTTGAGATTCACCAAGAACCATTTCCTCTTCTTCATGGTTTGCATCATCCAGAAATTCGGGGCTGCCCTCTTGTAACTCGAATCTCCTCAATGCTTCTTCAAGGTCCATACCTCTCTGGGAAGGCATGTCTAGCCCTATCAAGATGGGAATATCCTCTTCCTCCTCGGTTGTCACAAAGTGATTCATCTTCCTGCTATCTTGATACAATATGTTGGTTCATGGACTTCCAAACTTTCACACAGTGTACCTCATCTTCTTCTCTGGAAGAAATTTCTCCATGTCTCCCTTCACTGGTATGGTTGTGGAAGACCAATTCATCTAAATTTTACCTCCCAAGTCTCGACAGAAGCTTTGACCTAACAACATTCCAAAGGTTGTTGGGATGTCTGCTACCAAAATAGTCATTGATATCCTTTTATCTGGAAATTTGGCAAGAGCCACATGTGCATCTTTAATCTTCCCCACAAGTGGGACTTCCTTTGATTCCATGGAGTAACAAGATCCACTAGACGGAGTCATGGGGAGTTTAAGAGCTTTAAAAACCTTCACAGGCATGACGTTATCTGAGGCACTTGAATCCATTATGTAATAGTTCAGTACATATTCCCAACTAGAAGGGAGACATAAAAGGATTCAACCTTATCTAGTCTTTGATGCACTCATGGCTAGCATGTTCTATGAGGTAGGTGTAGGTGGTTTTTGTAGTATTCCTTTAGAACTAGGAGTTACAACATTGGGTGTTAAACTACCACTCCTGATGTATTGAACAAACCTCTCAAATTGTTTGGGGTGAGTCCGTAGATATTCAGTTTCAGTAATCTACACCTTGGCTCTGTTCACATATTCTATGAAGTCAAAGGGAGCATATGTGGACAAGGGAAATGAAGGGACTAATTTTGGAGTTGGGGTAGGTTTGGAAGTAAGGTTTGATGCTTGGGGAATGGAGGGTATTTTGAATGGTACACTAGGAACTTTCAAAGTACTAGATTTTACAGGAGAAGATTTAGATTTAGAATTGGAAGAGGCATCAGAAGACTTACTTGGAATTGTGGGAGCCTTATTATTTTCTACAGGATCAAGCTTCAACAATGCAGACTCCATGGAGGGTGGGAGCAGAGATCCTTGACTGATTATTTTTTTTGTGGAGTCGCCACATGAGGATTTTTGGTATTCTTTTTCTTTGCAATAGTGGAGGAAGAGGCTCCTTTCTCAGACTGAGAACGAGTGAATACCACACATGAGAAACTAGGTGCATCTTCTTCGTCATCTTCATCACCTCCAAAATACTCACAGAATCTGATTTTTGTATCATTCTCAAGTTCATCAACTTCTAGAACTCATCACCTTCAATTTCTTGTTCAAGCTCTGCTTCATTTTCCTTGAATCCTACAACTTGCATTGATAAGGTGGGGCCTCCAAGGAAAGCCTTTGGGTGCACTCCTGTAATTTGATTTGTGTTTTTTCTTTGAGGAATATGCTCATTCAAAAAATTTCCCTCTTCAACAATGCCATCTCATTTTCCAATTTTTGTGCAGCAACAGGATTGGTTCTTTCATCTCCAGGATGTTGAGCTTTACCCTTTGAGGGATTCTTGATCTTTCCAGATAGGATGAGATCATCATCAAGTTCAATGGCTAATCTTTGTGCTTCTATGCAATATCCCTTGGTTGAACTCTTCGTAGGAAAAATCCCACCTCTAGTGATTGACAATTGATGAAGAATATCTTGAATTTTTTTTTTAGATGGTGAATCTTCTTCTGGTATCCTACGAAGCAACCATTGAAATGAGCCACAAAGTTTCTCATAGTTTCACTTTCTCCTTTCTTCATTTGAGCCAATTACACCAAGAGGTCTTGATAGTCTTCAGTTGATTTGAATCTTTCCTTGAAGGTAGTTTTGATGTCATTCCAACAAGTGATGGATCAGGTAGGCAGGAGGTAGAACCATTCCACTACTTTTTCTTAGAGGGACTCCATGAACAATCTCACAGATAACATCTTCATGTTCAACTCCAAGAATTCCTGCATGATGTGGTGAAAGTGGTGATGTGTTCTTCAATAGGTATCTGTGTGCCATCACCTTTGAACTTTGGAAATTTCTTGCGAGAACCTATTGGTAGATTGTGAAGAGGGGGTTCAAGAGCAAGTGGGCCTGTATTTCTTCCCCATGGAACAATGGGTTGAGGTCTTTCTGCTTCATCTTCCATTGTTGTTTCTGTTTCTTCTCTTGCTTCTAAAAATTATTCTTTAAATTATTCTTCCTCTGGGAAATCAATGCTCAACAGTGGTCGAAAAATGGGAGAATTTGAAGGGGGAGTATCAACAGGAGTTTGGATAGGATTTCCAGGTGAACTACTTGAAGACCCAGATGGGGATGAGGCTTGAGAAAAATAGTAGGGATTATCTCTAACTCGTTCCTTGCTGGTTTTGCAAAGCCTCGAAAGTGGGGTCGATAATTCCTCTCAATCTATTCAACCTAGTGTATCTCCTTTCAACCAGATTTTGGATATTATTGTAGTGGGAATACGAAAAAGACATTGTGGAATATGAAAGGTCACGTGCAAGAATTAACAATGTATCTTTCAGCAATGGATTTCGATGAATTCTTTTTTTTTTCTTTTTTTGAATATTTGATTTTTTTGTATTTTTGGACCTTGCGGTCATATTTTGGGTGTAGATGTTGCTAAATCTGCCCCATGGTGGGTGCCAAAAACTGTTGGCCAGAAAAATTTTTAGGGGAAAAATTGGGGTTTCTTTCCAATGCTTTGGGAATCTAAGTCCCTCTACTTAACCGGTGCAACTATTCGTATATGCATGCATGCGAAAAAGGTGAATTTTCTGTGGTGGCCTTATGGGCTCGAGGATCCAATAGGGGCACTCCACTGACCCTGTGGAAAAGCTAGAAATTTCTTGCTAGGGAGGAATTTTTCTGTAAGAGCAGGAAAGGGGAGTGAGAAATGAGATAGGAGAACTAATGTTACAGGTAGAAAATCATATTCCTGCACACACTAGTTAGAAATTTCAACACATGCATTTATGAGAAGAAACAACTCTGCAAATAGCAACAAGACCAAATAGAATTTATGATCACAAAGTATCAAGAAATCCCTCAGTCAAATAAATCTAGAAACTCCTTCTTCTTGTATTAATTTCTTAAACAAAAGTTGTACATAGTGTGGGAATGGAGGAAATTTGAGAATGAGGGGAATGGAAGAAAATGGCTATCTCCTTTGTTCTCTCAAAGTAATTGCACTCTTGAGTTTACAAAATCAATCACCAACCCCTTGAAATGGGAATGGATTTATAATTTATAGAATGAGAGATGACTCTTCATCTACCCCCAATGCCTTTTCATATGCCTTATTACAACTTATGACCTTTTACATTCTTAGGAAAATATTAAGTCCCCTTTTATGACTTAAGGGTGACTTGTTACATTAAAAAAATCATTTTAAATTAATTAAAGGCATTATGAAAAAGTGCAACCCCAACAAAGAATTAGAATGGGGAGAGAGAAAGTGGGGGAAGAGAAGAGAGAAGAAGGGGAGAGAAAGAACTAAGGAGGAGTGCCAATGAAGAAGAACCCACCTTGAGGAAGTCCTCAGATCCTTGTCAGATGATCTGATGAAGTGCTCCACTGTAGTGAAATCTACATCTCCAAACTCTTTGCACCCTGAGAAACTCCTTCATCTTCACTCACAGATGCTTTCCAAGTTGAATGAACTGTTTCTACCAAAGACCAACTCCCACCTTGCATATGATTTACCTATGACCAGAATCATGAAGCCAATATCGAAAGACACTGTCAAGTTCCCTAGGATGGACCTCAAATGCCCTATGAGAAATTCCCATAGATGATCCTGAATGATGATGTCCCCCTGAATGATTATCCTTCTATGTCCCATTGTGCCAAAACTACCCTTTGAGTGTAACTTACTATTAATAGTAAGTTCCTAGATGGAAGACTTGCTTATTTTTAGTGAGAGTTGATTTTTGCCTCTTCTTGACCATCCTAATGTGATGAACTCCCTCTTTCAATCTTGCGCACACTACCTTCACCTCGACCACTTCTTGGGGTGACTTACTATTTTTAGTAAGCACCCATATAGGGGGCTTACTATTTTTAGTAAGTGGTCATTTTCACTATTTTCTACTCCGAATAATCATTCTGGCTTCCTGGTGATCTTCAGTGCACACTACCTTTGCAATAACCACTTTTGATGGTGACTTCTAAAATATAGCAATTATTTATAGGAAAACTTACTATTTTTAGATAGTGGACTTACACTACTCAGTTTGCAATAGAACATATTTTTTGGACTCGGCTCCTCATCGTGGTCACATCCTCCAAATTTCACTTGATTTCACCCATTAGAATGCTTGGAAATAAAATTTAAAATTTTCACCTGGCAGTGGCTTCGGGCACGGAGCTACCATGGCGGCCATTAATGGAGCTCAAAATTTATAGGTCTAGTTTTTGTCTCTAATCATGATGAAATCAACTCCATTGTGATAGGTTTTTCATTTGGATTTTGTGTGTAAGTTTTTTATCTTGTTTCCATTGTCGGATTGATGGAAAATCGACGAATGTGAGCTAGGGCATGAAATGGGGTTTTTGTTGGAAAAATGATTTAGGGCACCATTCAACCTCCCATTTGTTGCATATTGATCATCTTGAAAAATGTGGAAGTATGAAAAATATGGCACCTCAATCTGACTTGTATTTTGCAAGATATGAATATTTTTCGATTGGGTGACTTCGTGGTTATCTGGCAAAAAATCTTCATTTTCTCTTCGTTCTTCATTTCTTCAACTCTTTTGATCAATCCTTCCTCTAAAACCTATGTATTTTCATGGAGTGGAGGATTTGGTGGCCATGAAAGATCTGGTTTGGATCAATAATGGAGGAGTGGGTGTCTGGACAAGCATGAACAGAGCTATAGTGGGGTGTGAAGCTGTGAAGGAGAAATGGGGGAAAATAACGGCTAAGTGCAAGATTTAAATCATTCAAAAAAATGCACAGCAAGGGTGGGGCACATTTTTTTGTCCTTGATATCCCTTAATCATTGATGGATGAAAGTTACATCAATTTTCATGGTGTGCCTCATCGCGACACTTGGCGAAGATCTGACGATCGAGTATTTGGCTCCACTGGCTCCTGGGGGCTGGAAAACTGCTCTTAAAGGGGTCACATGGGTGACCAAGAGGATCCCTAGGGGCTGGGTGCTTTTTCTTGTCCCTGATATCCCCCACCTAAAAGGGACATGAGGGACATCAGTTTTTCACAACATGCGTCAGGTGATGACATGTGGCAGTGATCCAACAGTGAAGGCTTTGAGCTCCCGCAAGCACCTAGGGGCTGAACTGGAAATCCTGGAGGTCGTATGTGGGTCCAAAGGGATTTTAGGGGCTGGGAAAAATTTCTTGACCCTCATTTCCCTGAGCTTGAGGGATGTAAGGGACACAAAAATGTGCCAGGCTCCTGGTGTTGACACGTGTCCTATTCAAAATTTGACTAAGTATGAGGTCTTGAGAGTGAACTTGAAACGAACGATAACTTGAGCTCCCAATGGAATTTTTTGGTGAAATTTTATATGAATTAGACTAGAAATTGTCTTATTTTGAATCCAATGGTTTGGGGTCTTATATCTTTATTCATTCCATCTATGTCCCTTAAAAATTGGATTTTTGTTCTGGTTCCATAGCTAAGCCTAGTGAAAAACCTGATTGCATAACTATTGCGCCAAAGTGTTGTGAAAATAATAATTTCACCAATATTTTAGGGATTTTAATTACCTTTCTAATCATGATTTTTTTTCTCTTAACTCCATCCAAAACTCCCACAATCACTTCTTGAATTTCAGTTTCTTTTTCGTCCCTGTGCATTGCCTAGGCTTGAGAAAAAACTGATTGCAGACATATTGCACAAAAGTTTTGTGAAAAAAATAATTTTTTAATATTTTATTTATTGAAATTACCTTTCTTACGATGTCTTGTTTTGCTTCTAACTCTATCTGGAGCTCCCGGAATCACCTTCTGAAGTTCAATAACATTTTTGGCCTGTGCACTGCCTAAGCCTGTGAACCCTGTTTTTGATCAAACTTCTCCAAACTCTCCAAATATTCCCTAAATCTCAAAAAATCACTTCCATTATGTTTATAGACATTAGATTCACCTCCTTTTTATTTTTTCTCTGGTGCTCCACTCCAAGGGGTTGCACTCATTTTGGGAAGACCAATGATAGCCCTTCCCATGATTGCCTAAAATTTACATTTTCCAATAACACCTAAAATCAAATAGGGGGGTTGAATTGAATTTCCTAAAACACCTATGGGACTTATTTAACATCGTATAGGAGGTCAATAGACTAACTGAGTGGACCTGGGGTTCTTGGGAAGGATAGGACTTGAAAAATTTAGCACAAGGGTATTGTTGTCATGCTAGAAAATTATCAATTTCTCTGTTGCACATTTGCATGACAACAGGTAGAGTTAATGAAATATTTAGAAAACTGATATGAAAAACCTAGTTCTTCAAATAAATTTTATTTGATGAAAAAATTGTTTAACTTAAAGATGCAAGGAGGATCTGCATCAAGTCATTTGAATGATTTCTAGTTTATTGTAAATCAATTAAAATAAGTTAGTATTTTGTTTGAGGATGAAGTGAAAGAAATTTTATTATTATTCTCTTTTCCAGATAGTTGGGATAACCTTGTAATGGTTGTTAGTAATACAACGTTTTCTGCTAATGTTTTAAAGTTTTATTATGTGGTTAGTATAATCCCAAATGAAGAAATACGTAGGAAAAGTATAGGACAATCATCATCTGCGAATGCGTTGAAAGTAGAAAGTAGGAGAATGTAAAAGGAGAGATCTAAGAGCAAGAATAATGGGAAATCAAAGTCTAGGGATGGCATATATAAATCTAGAGGTAGAGGTATAATCTGCTAGAATTGTGGAAATAAAGGTCATACAAAGAAGGATTGTGGGTTCAAGGAAAACAAGGAAAATGTACCAGAGAAAGGTAAAGAGGAAATGTTGTTGTAAAAGAGGTAATTCAAAATGCCCTAATTCTCTCCTTGGATGATAAAATTGAGTCATGGGTTTTAGATTCAGGAGCTTATTTCCATGTAACCCTTAATAAGGGTTATTTCAAAAATTATGTCTAGGGTAATTTTGGGCATGTTTATTTAGGAGATGATGAACCATGGCTTATTACTGGTAGTGGTGAAGTTAATCTTAAATTAAAGAATGGAAATATATGGATATTGAAATATTTGTGGCATGTTCCAAGCCTCAAAATAAATCTAATTTCTGTAGGACAATTGTGTGAAACTAGTTACATGGTTACACTCACAACCAAATCTTGGAAAGTTACCAAGATATATCTTATTGTAGTAAGAGGCATGAAGGTAGGATCATTGTATTTATCTACCTGTATTACTGATTCCTTTTTTGTTCTATCTACTTCACATTCAGATACAAACATGTGGCACAATCAGCTAGGCCATATGAGTGAAAAGGGAATGCAGATCTTAAAGACAAAGGGTAAGTTATCAAATCTGAAACATGTAGATCTTGATTTTGTGAGCATTGTATTTTTGGAAAGCATAAAAGACTAATATTTCTCAAAGTTGGGGCAAAAAAGAAGAAGCATAAATTGGAGCTTGTACACTCATATGTGTGGGGACCTGCCCAGGTAGCTTCTCATGGAGGATCCCAATACTATGTTAATTTCATTTATGATTCCACAAGAAAGGTATGGGTTTATTATATAAATCATAAATATGATGTTTTTGAAACTTTTAAAAGATGGAAAGACATTTTGGAAAATGAATCAAATTCAAAGTTAAAGTTCCTTATATCTTACAATGGTGGTGAGTACTGCAGTAAGGCTTTCAATGATTATTGTTCAGTAAATGGAATATGCAAAGAAAGTGTGGTTCCGTGAACACCACAAGAGAATGGTGTTATAGAGAGAATGAACAGGACTAAATGGAATGAGCTAGAAGCATGAGGATACATTTTGGATTTCCCTTACAGTTTTGGGCAGAAGAAGTAGACACAGAAGTTTATTTGATTAACTGTGCACTTAATAGTGGAATACTAGAGGAATCTTGGACTAGAAAAGAGGTAGATCTTTTTCGTTTCAGATTATTTGGCTCATAAGATTTTGTGTTGATAAGGAAAATAGAAAGAAATTAGATGCTAAATCCAAAATATGTGATTTCATTGGTTATGGCTCTAGTCATTTTAGATTTCGGTTTTGGGATTTAGAATGTTATAAGATGATTAGGATTCGTGACATTGATTGTAATGAAAAGAGAATGTACATGGATCAAGTTTTAGTACCCAAAGGTGAACTGGTGGAGAAGTTTGTGGATGAAAATGATCTCTCAAATTTAAAATTAACACCTATAGGTTTACACAGTAACTGGTATTGGTTTACCCCTGACCAGTATTGATTTACCCCTTACCAACATCGATCCCCTATACTGGCGTTAGTTATAAAAGAGATAGATCATAGTCGGTAGAAGGTGACCAGTGTCGGTCACTATCAAAAGTATATATAAATCTACAGGAAGAGTAGATCGAGCCTTCGGCACCCCAAATCTCACTGAGAAGGTCACAAAGGGTAAGTAGACCTCTAAAAATATTTTCACCTTCCTTTTCTTATTTATTATTGACTGATAGTGGTCCCAAGAATGAAGTGCTTACATAGGAGATTATCCACACCATTCATCAACCCATCCGCTAATCCTTCCTTCCGGATCTAGGCATCGAGCTTCCTCCTTAGCTCTAGAACACGAGCATGATAATCCCTTATCTTCTCCTTCTCTCCTTGGGATAGCTTTGTGATCTCGATCACGAGATCTGCATATTTCTGTTGTTCACCAAATTCTTCAAGAAAACTTTCAGTTAATAAATCCCATGAATTTTTCACATTATCACCTAGTGTTTCAAACCACCTACATGCTGAACCATCCAAAAAGGTAGGAAAAAATTCAGTCCATTGTTCCCTTCTTATGAGGCCATTACAAATACAAGATCGTTTAAACTCTTGAATGAAAGAAGAAGCATCTTCATTAGATTGAGCTGAAAAAACAGGAATCTTTCCCATTTTCAAAAGTAACCACCGTGAAATACCAACCCACAAGTACAATCAACAAGACTTATGTGCACAAATAATTGGAATCACTATACTAGAAAGTGACTTTACACCTTTCTACAGTAAAATAGAAATGACCACAGTAAACTATGGTAAAACTTGACTTACTGCGGTAAAAACTGACTTTACTGTGGTAAACACTATTCACGGTAAAAAGTGAAGTTACTGCGGTAAATACTATTCAGGGTAAAAAGTGATTTTATTGCGGTAAATAATATTCCCATCAAAAATTACTTTACCATGGTAACTACTATTCATGACAAAAATGACTTTATCATGGTAACTACTATGCACAGTAAAAACAAGGTTACCCTCCAATTGATTTTTGACTAAGTGGGAATATCTCTCCAGAAAATCCACCAACGAGGAATGGTCCCGGCAACGGAACCAAAATGTCATCACCAATCTGGCACTATGATAATTCTTCACCGGGAACTCCTCGTGCTATGATTATTTACTAATGCACAACCTTTAGTTTGGTGGATGTAATCTGGAAACAAAACAACAACATAACACAAGAATACCATCTACTATGATAAGACGGAATGATGAAAAATATGAAATATCAAAGTAAATTATAATATTAACATGAAATTGTTACAATCTCACCCATGAGGTACTTCAAGTGTTATTGACTTCACTTGCCTTTCACCAAGACTATGGGAGAAACTTTACAATTACACCTCTTAATGGCTTCTTCAACACACCTTTAAATGATGGCTTCCTTCGCACACTTCCTACAATATTTCTCACTACTTCCTTCTATGCTAAATGAGGGGGGGTGGCCTCTCTATTTATAGAACTTCCAGGCTTATCCATCTTATCTCTAAGATAGGATAAGAAATCCACTCTGACGAATCATATTCCATACCTTAACTCTTATTTGTACATGCAAGCTTATCTTTTAAGATAAGATAAACCTTATCATTTTACATGGGTTCCACATTTTTAGACTTTTTACAAATAAAATACACAAAATATTTATGACCTCACTCCTTGTCCTTATTACTAATATAATATTTCTAAATCCTAATCATGTAGACCCTACTTCTCTAATTACCCAAACTTTGACATTTTAACATTACCGGACCACTTACGACAAATATTTACTTTTTACAACATTCCTATTGTACTTTGACTGTTACCGTACTCTAGATTATTGGCAGCACCATACTGACAGCGCCGTTATCGTCTATCAGACGCTACTACTAATTATACTTAACAACATCCTATTCCTAATACATACATTAATGAAATAGAAATTACGGAGGAAAATTTTGGTGTCGACAGAACCGACATCGGTTAGGGCTAACCAGTAGCAGTTTCCTGTACATGACTACTTTAATTAATTTGTGGGAATTAGATATATCTTTAGTTGTAAATTTAATCTAATGGTTGTAATTGCATAGCTAAAGTTCCCTAAGTTGTAGATGCATATATAAGCATAAATATAGGGTTTTAGAAGAGTGAATTCATTGAGAATTAAGAGAATTTTCCTTTAGAGAGAAAAAGAAAAAAGTACACAACATCCAAGAAGGTGTGAAAGATTACAAATATTCATTGTATTTTCTCTATGATAATAAATTGGTTGTTTCTTGGTGGACGTAGCCCACACTGGGTGAACCACATTAAATCTTGTGTATTGTTTCTTCTTGTTTATTTTTGTATTAATTAATTTTATGCTTAGATCTTATTAATGTATCTATATAACCGGTTTGTTAACCCCAATAGTCATTGTTATTTGTTCTAAATATCAATAAAGAAGAACTCTGAGCATATCTTGTATTATTTTCATGTATACATTTCATGATAAACTATATTTATTTATAATCAAGCATTCATGTATGTAGTCTATGAGGGTGTATGTGTTTGATGGTTAAAATAGAAAAATAAAAAGTCTTATTAGGAATGATTCACCCCCCTCTCAGTCCTTTTTCATTTCTACCAGTTAGTATCAGAGAAAGCCCTTGGAAGCAACTTTAAAAAGCTAGAGGGAGATATTTGGTGACAACGATGGGTGATATTTATCACATGAGATGGGGAGTATATATCTGTAAAGAGAAGCTAGAAAAAGTGATCCAATCAAAAGAGGAATTTCTCAAGTGTCTACAAACTCAACTCAAGGAAGCCCTAGCTAAGAAAGAATAACTGAAGAAAGATAAATAATAACTAAAGAAAGAGAATGAAGAACTGAAGAATGAGTTAAGCATCATGAAAAAAAAGGTATCATCTTTTCAAGAGAGCTCCGAAAAACTGAATGAGATGTTGAGAAAATAAAAGGTATATGGTGATAGAACATGTCTAGGTTTCGTGGAAGATTCATGCAGTATAGAGAAAAATAAAGGTGAATTAAGTCAAGGATCAAATGGAAAAATGTATTCAATCAAGGGAAATAGTTTGAATCTTACATCTCATGGAATATCATTTATCAGGTAGCCATTTGCTTTTAGGCATGTTTCTTTTCATGTTGATTGCTACAAGTTTGGTTCTTATGGACACATGGATAGTATGTATAATCCTAATGTGGAAAAGAAAGAATATTCTAAAGAAGAAACTCAAGAACATCACTCTAAAGGGAAGAAGGAAGAGAAAAAATTCAAACAAAGATATGGAGTTGAGTGTTATCACTGTCATGAGTAAGGACATCTTGCAAATTATTGTGAAAATGAGCCATCAAACACAAAAAGATATGTAAGAAAATATAATGGCTATCGCTATGCTTGTGATGAATTTGGACACATGGATTTTGAATTTGAGTGAAAAGGAAGGTAAGTGGAATGTTTTAGGTGCCATAAGGTAGGGCACATTGCAAGGTTTTATGATACAGGTTAGCTGAAGAAAGAGATTCAAATACCCAAGCCAAAAGTTCAAAAGTTCAAGAAGAAGGAATAAGCTAGCCAAAGTGCTTAAAAGGATTCTAAGAAGGTGACTAGTCAAAAGAAGGGTGATGTGACAACAAAAGATTCATAAAATAATGAACTAGTAAAGAAACTAAAAGAAATCCTAAGACCTTCCTAGGTTTCTCATCAAGCTCCTCCATGGTATATATGAGTGAGAAGGAGTTGTTTAAGTAAATTTGTGTGTCTTCTCCATGTTTTTTTTGTATTTGGAAGGTGTATTATCATTCTATGGTGAATTAGGATGTATATGAGTTTGTGCTCACAAAATCAGAGTTTTCCCTGTCTCAGACTATAATTATGGACCTTGTCAAAAGTTTGAAATGTGTTTAATTTTAGTATCTTAGAGGTCATGCAGTCTGTCAGATAGTCTCAAATAAAATATATAATGGTCTGTCAAGAAGTTTCAGTTAGTTGAGAGGCCAATCTTTTTCTTGCTCTAGGAAATAAAGCTCTTAGAGAAGTAAATAAGCCATGGTATGTCTTATCCAAGTCTCTAAAAGGTGCAAGATATCTCTGAATAAAGGTTCTCGGTGATCAAAAGGTCTTCATATGTTGTGTAAAATCTTCAATTCTTTGCACGTTGTGAAAGTATTTTGAAGGTTTAAGAGCTCTTTCAAATGAATGTCTTGACTAAGAAAAGTGTCTTCCAACATACAACTTTGAAGTATTTGAAGTCTTAAATGATGCTTCATAAGTCCATAACAATGAGTATTTTGTGTGCATATAATGTGTGTGTCTTCACAATGGTTGAAGTGTCCATGATAGATGTCATAAGTTTGAAAGGCATGGTGATTGTTCTTGAAGGATTCAATGGTATGTGAAATGGTCCCAAAAAGGAAACATAGTATGTATGGTACCATGACATTGTGTTCTTGAGTCTCCAAAATTTCTAAAGATCTAACCAGTATAGTTGGAGATGTTTTGTGGCATATAATATGAGATCAAAATAAATGTAAATATCTCTAAAATGTTTAAGGTAGTTAAGTCTATGTCATCAAAATTGGTAAAGGACATATAAGTAAAGGTATCAAGGAGACCCACATTTCAAATAAGGAAGAATGGTATGTGTTCCTACTAACATGCCTATAGTCTTCAAGTTGTGTCTTGGTGATTAAAAGGTTAGTAGTTTCAAAAAAAGTTTCAATACTTTAACAGAGGCATAAAAAGGTTTAGAAGGTTGGAACAAACATAAAGAGTCTTGAGTCCCTTGAAGTTGTGTAGGAGGAATCAAGATTAACAAAAAATGGTCATTATTAGTCAACTCACTATTTCTTGAAAAGAAATCTACAGTACTCTGTTAAAGGACCTTATTAAATAGAGATGCTCTAGCATGACCAATAAGGGTACTTTGTAATCATGGATATGTACAATAATGTCAAAGAGAGTGAGGTCTCAGCATTTAAAGGGAAGATATATTATCTACAAGTTCATCTAATATTGAAGATCTTCCAACTCTCAGTGAAACCTCACCTAGCTTGAGTAGAAGACTCAAAAATAAAATCCTTCTACAGGTCAAAACAATGGTTTCTTGTAATCAAACTCAGATCATCAATATCGTGAATGACATCCTAACCTACTGGTAGAATATTATCCTAAAGAAGGATAAGATATTGAAATGGAAAGAGTGTGAGTTGATAAAAAAAATCTTGACTAACATTGTATCACACATTTTGTGGAGGAAGCATTCATAAAGGTTGTGGATAAGCTGGACACTCATTAGTCATGAACATAATCACATACCCTTAAATAAAAATTCCACATCAAATTTTGGAGATCTCAAGTTGATTTATCAACACATTGTTACTAAAAACACTTCCCTAGGGTTTGGAATCCAAGATTCTCTTTTCTCACTTGTATGACTTATGGAATTGACTTTTGACATATACACTCTGACAGAGGTTTAGAAACATTTGAGAGTAATTTTACATTATTTGAAGAATATTTGACAAAGGTATCATCAACAGTATGTTGAGGACCAGTTGTTATTGTGTAGAGATTAAATTAGAACGGGTATGTATGTTGAGTTGGGTACAAATGATGAAAAATTGAGGGTATGATAATGATTTGAGATGATACAAAAGTGAATATTGTGTGACTGTATACTACAGTACACTTGTTGTTAATGGATGAAGTGAACTAATTTTATGAAAATCAATATGATTGAAAAATGGTAAAGAGTAATTTTGGATATCTGTTATGTATCATGAAACTGAAGTGCATGAGAAGATGGTGAATAATCATGGAGGTAGAGTGTAGTATATGAGAGAAGGAAATATCAAGTATCTACAGGTAATAAATGTAAGGAGATAAGGATTGATCATGAAGGTGTATTAGTAGCATGAAATTTTTCAAAAGGCGATGGCTCTTGAATAAATGGTACATCCATGTTGTGCATTCTAATTGGTATTTAGAAGTTAACTTTGTCAAGATCAAGTGTACTCTGCACTAAAAGTATTAAAGTAGATCTTTTGATGTTCATGTCATAAATGGGTCCATTCCAGGTGTTTGGTAATCTGTGTAAGATGTTTCATCATTTTCAGAGTTCTCCAGAGCTCGTGTAGTCAAGGATATGATATTTGAATACTCAAAAGAAGAGTCGTGGTTCATATATGATGCATCCAAGTATGAACGTTTGGTGTGAATTTTTTCCTTTGTTTGGATATCCAATCAAGCCTTGTGTATAAATCCATGGTTGTCATGACTGTGATATAGAATTGAATATTGTTAGAGACATTTGATGCTCTTGGAATCATAAAATTAGAGATTAAGGTGATTGTGTTATGATCTTGGAAGAAAATTTTACACACATTGTTTTGGAATCATAAAAATAGATATTAAGGTGATTGTGTTATGCTTTCAAGTATGTCTTAGGGATCTGTAGTTTCTTTAGTGTGATCATGAACCATCCATGAATTTGTATCATTGGTTGTTTAAGGTTAGAATGTTTCTTACTTTAAAGGGACCTTGAAGATCACCAATTCTTATCTATCATCTATAAGTAGTCCAATATGTCTCTATGAGTCAAGCTTATCATGTTATGTCTAAATATACTATTTAATGGTGTATATGGTATTAGAAGTTCTAAGTGTGGTTGAAATCATGGAGTTTTTTGTGCTTGCACCACGTATAGATGATCTTGATTCTGTGTGTTTTGTAGGGTTTTAGATAATGTATGAATTCAAGGGTTGTGATCATATATAATCTTTCATGAAAGGTATGTTCTTAAACTATGTTAGTGCCCTAAGACCAAGGTGAAGGAAAATGCATAGTTTTCAAGGTATGTGTAAGCTAGAATATCATGTATTCTTATTTATAAGCATGGATACATGACAAACAAAGGTGAAATGACATTCATCAAGTGTTTGAGCTTAAATATTTAGAGGTTAACACTCCAGATACTTGTCAAAGGTATTGGTTTGTGTCAAGATGGTTTGGTTATGTGCTAGAGTATGTTCTTGATGATCTATGAAAATGTGCTCTCACTTATGAAAGATTCTTATGGTTCATAGTTAGTCTTGGAGGGATATAAGATGAGTTTTAAAGTCTATGAAGCTATAGTATGTTGCATAATCCCAGGGGGAGTTGGGTCTCATGTGAACCTTGAATTTGTTATCCAATGACAGAAGTTTACATTTTGAAAGGTTATTAAGGCATGCATATTAGTAAAAGTCTTGTAAAAGTATCAAAGGAGAACCAATCAGGGTAAAATAGTTCTACAGGTCTTCCAAGGAAGGGAGAACTAATAAAAAGAGTGCAATGAATAAAAAATAAGGACATAAGTTTAGTACATCAAGTGAAAGAAATTATTATAATTAGGAGAAGAATTGTGTGAATACATTTACATTCTTAGGTGTTCAGTAGTCTTGTCTCATTCAAATATATTGACATGTGTGATGTAGCCTAGATTTTACCACCAATAGCCCAAGGCGCACTGGCACATTACTCATCTTGAACTGAGCACTCATTTGAAGCGCACAAGGGTATCAAGTATCTCTTTCGAGAAGCTTGTTCAAGATGTTAGCATGATTGAATGTATATTTCAGATCCATAACAGATAATAAAATATTCCTCAGTGCATAAACTAGATCTAATTCTTAACCATATGAAGGAATAACTAAACAATTACTATAATCAAACTTACCATACAAGATCCATGCTCAGTTACATCCAACATCAATATCTATCCAATAATATTTGTTCTATTAAATATTGTAAAACACGTCAGCTTCATACATACATAACATAGTCTTTATAGTCATACGTGCTAACAAACTCACAACATAACACTAAAATAACATCGAATGGTCTAATCTATATAAATCAATACATATTTATAGGGGTGGGGACTTGCCCTTCACCACTCATGAGCCTTCCAAAAATAGGCTACATGCTAATAATAGCCATGCGCTCATACATGAGATTGCCAAAGCATGTAAGCTTGCTAATAATAGATTATCTACTAGAAAAATTGTTGTTTAATCCTATTAATAGCTTTAAAGCTATGCATGGTGCCTTTTCTTCCACTTATCCAAAATAGCCTTTGCATGGTCTTAAAGTCTCTTAGAAGACATGCTCCATACTCCATGTCAAAAATTAGAACCAAACTGCAAAACAACTAAGTCTTGATTTCAAATTGTTGTAGGCGTGACCTATTTTTCTATAGTTTCGCGTGCTCTTGGGCGTCTTGTTTTTGCATGCCCAATCCTTCTACACTTTCATAATTAAGTTGTATTTCATCATCTCAACATTACCCTACACTAATTTCATTACCATCCCTAGAAATGTATAATCACAACTTATGTCTCCAATAATAAAGAATAATGAATGAAAGAATAAATAAATTTCTTATAGAAAAAGAATAGACGACTACTCGACGCCATTCTCTTCTACAGGAAGGATTAACTCTGGATATTTGTTCTTGATCTCTACCTCTAAATCAGTCCAATCACTCAACACTTGACCAGTTTTATAAAGAACATCTATAACCACAGCTTCCAGCTCATCATGAGTCAGGTTTTCACTCTCATTATGTAATATTCTAACAATATTAGACCCTTCCTTCCATAAAATCCATTTTCTATGCAATGAGTTTCCCAATCTCCTTCATCCGGTCCTTGTGTGTATTTTGGGTTTCCGCAAGCACGTTGCACTTTTCTTCTACTAAAGCAAGCCTCTCCATACACTTGAGTGTCTCATTCTTCATTGCCTTGAGGACCTTGTTGTCTTCTTCAATGGTCCTTTTTTTTATAATTGCATCTGGGGCTGCATAGATATTCAAATCCATATATGCCCTCTTCAACTCATCCTTTAAATTTTGCAGGAAAGCTTTATAACTCGTAATCTTCCATGTAATATCAGCTTTGGCTCTCGATACCTCTTCTGCATCATCCTTAGGTTTGGGCATGTGCACGGGCCCCTCCTCTAGTAGCAATTGAACTCTTGCACATAAATAATGTAGAGTGGACTTAAATTATGTTGCAACCTTGTCCTAAAAATATGGTCTCTTCTCTATGATTTCATCACCAATTTTCTCTACCATTTTGAGGACTTTCTACATTTCTACCTCAGCCTTTCCCTGCTCTTCTATAAGGATCTTGATCTCAGTGGTTGCATCCTTCTTATCCTCCAAAAATTCTCTATTTGTTATCACTTTATCAATGCTTTGGCACGGAACCTCAAAAGATACCTTAGTGAGGGTATCGCTCACCTGTTCATCCGACATCACTGTTGGCTTAACAGTCATATGACGTGAGGGTGGTTCCTTCTTCATCCTATGTGAAACACATGACTCTTCACATACATCAAAATCAGGATCATACATGTGATTTTGCATGCTCCATGAAAGCTTTTTTCATGTGTGTGTTGTTTCCATATCCACATCCATCAACTCCCAGCCACAGAGGTCCTTGGGTTCCAAATTACTTTGGAACATTTCCCAAATAATATTGGTTGGATCTTTAATGTATCCAACTACTGGTGTCTCATAAGTGGCTTCCTCTTGTTCCTTACCTGAGCACCTACCCTTATTAACATGTGCACCTAAATCTATCTCCGCCCCATTACCTGCCTGTGTAGTAGGGGGGGTGCCGAATGGAAAACCTTTATCTTCACCTATATCTAGTCCAATATCTATGTTATGTTATTTCTCTTCCCCTTCATATGTATTCACCTCCTCTTCATGGGGTTCATCTACATCCTTATTCTACACTAGAGTAGTGGGTGCGGTGTTTACATATTTTTCCTCCTCTTCCTCCTTCCGAGGAATATACATGCACCTCTTCTTCTTCTTCTCAGGTTCTGACTTCACAAGAGAAGTCATTGGTGACCTTCTAGGGGGCTGTGAAGGTCCCACACCATTATTCCTTGTTCTTTGTAGTACCCTCTTATACTGAGGTTCCTCCAAAGTCTAGTCTAGGTCCACCTCCATTGTGCATGTCTCCATAACTTCATATTTTTGCTGCAGTGGAGGGGTTACCTCGCACTCACTTTTATCTCCAACAGTTGGGTGCCTTCTACCCCTATGTTCTAGACCATCACTATCTTCCTGCAGTTTTTCTTCCTCTCCCTCTTATTCCATAAAGGGTTAAGTTGGTTCCTCATCTACCAAAGTTCCAATTGTATGCTTCCCTTTGGGTGGGCCAGGAAGTTTGAACTCATTACCAAATATTTCCCATTATCCAACCTGGGCGTAAGTTAGATATACACAAGGGCTAACCTAATCTCACCAATTTCCAAACTTGTAGCCTTCATGCTAATATCATATGAAATTAACCTCTCAATATATGCAGACTTACCTGGATAAACAAAAAAAATTATGAGCGTGTGGTAGTCGCATTCTACCTTATCAACATTGAAGATCAACTGACCCACATCTAAAAACCGATGTACAGATTCCTGAAAGTACTGTGTGGTGAAGTCATAAGGGATCTTACACCAAGGGCTCCACTTCCCATCCTTCATCCCAAAGCACGCAATGTAGAAGTGTTGATAAACTACAAACTGTACTTGTTTACCTAATATCAAAGGTAGATCCTTTGATATTCTTCGTTCTTCTTCAAATGCGGTGTGGAATCGCTCATACCACAACTCTACCCTCTGTTTGAATGGTCCACTCATGGTCCCATCACATGTGTACTCCTCAAATATCTCTGGAAATTATTTCTTTACCTTAGGATTTTTCCAAATTTTATCCTTTGGCCCATCATGCACCCCAATTTCTATGAAGACAAGTGATAAAAGGATTGCACCAAAAATAATATTCTCACCTCCATGCACTTCCTCAATAATAGTTTCAGTAATGAAACATGTTAAGTTATACACCACTCCCTCAGTCATCATCTTTTCTATATGCAACCATAATTTTTTTGCCTATGACCATTACTTATAGTTATTCAGCTTTGTTAGGGGGTGCATTGTTGCTTGGATAACTGGTAATTTTTTCATCTTATCAATGTTCATTTTGTGCCCTCACTTGGTGTAACCCAATGATTTTCTTATTGTTATTATCCCTTCTTTATCTGAAAATTCACTACTAACCTTTGTGCCTAAACTCCTTAATCATTTAAGGGTCCTAATCAGGGGTGTGGTGATCCTCATTCGTCACCCAACAAAGTAGAAGAATTTTTCATGGACTCTGCTCATCAACCATTGGTATAAATTTTTTGGTTTGCTGAAGTATAAAAGTTCATATAGCTATAAAACTCCCACCTTTCTCAATATATTCTCACCCACATTGTCATACATGACCATATCATCTATTATCCTATTGGTTGTCTTCTTTACCAATAATCTATCTAGTTCATCGTTTTTATCTATCATCATGTGGTTGTAGTCACTCACTTTACTCCAGCGGATGTGCGAGTCCTAATCACGACCCATGTAAACCCCTTTTGCGTATTGCATTTTCGAGAAAGTATTTCAGGGGCTTCCTCCACTTTGATTTAGAATTCCTTCTACTTCTTCCCCTTAGTATAGTATCCACTCCAGATGTTTTCCTTGGTGCCATGGTATCTATAAAGGTTTGATCTTTTACCTTCTTCGAGCTCTGCAAGTCCAACCTCACGTGCCCTAGCTCAAATCCAAACCCTAATAGTCAATTTATCCTTCATACACACCTTTATGTCACTTAAGCACCCTCTCTAATGGATCATCACACAATCTCATGCATAACTATGAAAAATATTACTGGTTTGTAGATCTCCGCACTTCATAACTCTTTTGCTCTCTCACTCGACGTCAACTCGCTTGAATTCTCTTGTATGTAAAGATAGAAATGATTTCAGAACAAGTCCTTATATAGTTTTTCAAAAAGTTTCCACATTTATTTCTATCCAACTACCACCGTACTTAGCATTGATTTGGATTTTCTCCAATTCTTTCTGATGTTTGTTTCTGTACCACAGTCATACCCTTTTGGCTCACCTTCTACTTCTCGGCCACATATCTCCTTTCACACACCCTCATGTGTCAAAGCACTTTTCCACTATGCCTTTCACTAAGTATTTTCCACTACTGCAACCTAATTCTTGTTACATTGTGTGTCCATTTATCAATATGTGGTCTTCAATCATGAGAAATTGTTTTCTATCCGCACCTTCACTTCAACCACTTTCACAATATCTCTCTACTATGCATACCCATCTTCAGATAATATTAAATATTAGAAATGAACCTTATATATACTCCACCCCACACTAAGAGTATGTGCATTCCTCTGTGCATGAAAACACTTAGATAGTAATCAGCTTCTAGCACCCAAGCATGCTTATTACACAAAACACTGAACTAAATTGACAAAGTATGGCAACGATGAAAGGAAACACATAAAGGGAATGCATTAAGGAAATATAATCTAAGTGGCAATACTACCTTATTAAAAACACCAAGAAGAATTATTTAGAGTAGGGCTTCAGCCTACTCTCGTGAAATTAACTAGGTAATTGTGTTCCATCCAAGACCTCTAACTAGTAGGTGCCTAAATCAAGTATCTAAGTTATAACATACAGTCCCAACCAATGCACTTTAATCTTTCCATGGTGGTGCAAAAAATTTTATTCATATAGAATTACCACTTTCCCAACCTCATGCATCTTATCCTTAATGTGCATATGATCCCATGCTTTATACCTAGCCTTTTCTTGCTTCTAACTCCATCTGGCTATAGTGCACCTTTCATCTAGCTACATAAGTTTGTCAATACATTATTCAAGTGATTTCTCATTTACTAACCCTCCTACACACACAATACGTAGAGATCGTAACATGAATTCCACTGGTAGAACAACCTTCACGCCAAACACCAACTGAAAGGATTTTTATTGATTCAACCTTTTGTAGGTTTTCCTACATGCCCAAAGTACAGCAGAGACATTATCATCCCAGTCTTTCCTTCCAACATCACAATTTTTTTTTCAAGGTATGGCTCAATATCTTGTTGAAGGCCTCAGCAGTTCCATTTTTCCTAAGGATGATAGGGTGTTTTTTATGGCGTGCAACCATACATTCATCTAATAGTATCTTTATGGTCTCATTAAGAAAATGAGTACCCCTATCACTTGTTAAACTTAAAGGGCATCCATACCTATTGATAATATTCTCCCATAGGAACCTTGTTGTCATAGTTTTTGTGCAATCCTTTATAGGCGCCAATTCTTCCCACCTTGTAAGATAATATGTATAAGTTATAATCTAGTGTTATTTAGTCTTGCATGTGGGTGGGGAAATAAGACCCACAATGTCAATTGTCCTTTTTTGAAAAGGTTCTATGCTAGCAATAGGCCTCAAAGGCATTTCATCTCTATGCACAAGATTTCCAAGGCACTAAAAATGGTCACATGCCTTAAAATATTATTTGTAATCCTTATATAATGTTTCCCACCATAGACGAACCAATATAATATTACGCACGGTGGTATCCCCTGCATAGTGTCCACCTGCAATACCATCATGAGCATCCTCCACAATAGCTTCCCGCTCATGTTCAAGTATACACCAGTGAAAAACTTCATCCTGACCTAGTTTTTATAAGTCTGCATTGATCAACATATAAGGCATGATGCGAATGGCAAGTTGTTTCTTCTCTAAAGCCTTCATTCCCTTAGGTGCCCCACCTATCTGTAAAAAGACCTCAATATCTTCTAATTCAAAGGGCACACTATTGAATCTAAACAACTGTGCATCTAGCATTGTGTCTTTAATGCTCTTTACGTCCTCACCTAATTAAATCCTTGATAAATGGTCTGGACTAGAATTACTCTTACCTGGCTTAACCACCACTGATGCAGCCTATAATTTACCAAAAATAACCCAGGTATGCTGGCACATCACTTATCCTAGACTGAGTGCTCACACAAAGCACGCAAAGGTACTAGGACCCTCTTTAGGGTTGCGTGTGTAGGATGTTAACAAGATGAAGAGTTGGTGCATTTAGATCCATAAATAGTATAAACATTCTACAGAGCATATTCCAAATCTATATCTAAAGAGTAATGGATTTAAACAATAGCCATATGAATTCAACCATGCAATAACTAGTTATGATCATGTTTAACACCTTGAATCAGTTAATTTTGTCCATTATATTGAACACAATAAATACACATAAGCTTCTTCCAATATTTAGTATCATAAAATTATGCATGCATCAGATCTGGTAGCATAACTTCACAATAGCTCATACATATTCCTCTCTTTAACCTATGTAGATTACTACATATTTAGATTACTACATATTTATAAGGGTGGGGACTTTCCCTTCACCGCTTACATAATTCCCAAAATAGGTCGCATGCTGAAAATAGCCACACTCCTTTACAATAATAGACACACATGTAAGTGCGCTAATAATAAATCTCTTTTGGTTAACTGGTAGTAGTAATTCTATTATTAACTTGAACCCATGCAAAGTGCTTAGTAGACGCTCTTTTATAAATAGCCTATGTGTGTCGTGTAAGTCTTTATCGGGTTTGTGTGCTCTGCACGCTATCTCCAAAAATAGCTCGTAATCATGAAAATGGCTAAGTCCCAAATTTATCCCTATCTTTTGCACGCATTTACTTCCCTATCCTTCCGCGCCTTTGAATTTTCCCTTTTCCCATGCATGAACCTTCTATGTGCCTTCTACTAAGAATCATATTTTGTCTGCTCAACATTACCCCACACTAAACTACATTGTCACCCCGAAAATGGTTTCCTCTTGATAATTTAAATAATAAAGCATGGGAATGAAAGGAAATTAAATAATTTCTATACAAAGAATGAACTTTCACCCTGCAACGTCCTCTATTTCAACTAGAAGAATTAACCCCGGATATTCTTCTTTGATTTCAGCCTCTAAATTTTAACAATCACTTAGTGTGGCTTCTGCCTTCTCTAGAATATCCTATACAATATAATTTAACTCCTCTTGCACAATATCTTCCTTCTCATTCTGCAATACTATAACAATGTTGGACATTGCAGTTACCCTTCCTTCCAGAAGATCCATCTTCTGCGCTATAAGCTTTCCAATCTCATTCAGCCTTTCTTTATGGGGGTCTTGGGCTACTGCAAGGGCCTCGTGATTTTTCTTTACCATTGCTAATTGTTCCACGTGCCCCAATGTCTCATATTTCATCACCTTCAAGACTTCATTGTCTTCTACTATTGTCCTAATTCGTATAACTACTTTTGGAGCTGCAAAAATATTTAATGCTTGGTCTACTTTCTTCATCTCTTCCTGTAAAGTTTGGAGTAAGGCTTCATAAGATGAAAATTTTCTAACTACTAAGGCCCTTTCTCTCTCCACTTTTTGTTCAGGGTCCTTTGGTTATGGAATCCAAATCGTTCCATCTTCAAGCACCAAATCAACTAAGGTATGCACATAATGCATAGTCAAATGGAACCTTTTGGGTACCTTGGACTCCAAGTGTGGTCTTGCCTTCAGGACATGATCACCGATATCCTCTTCCATGCTGATGAGAAACCCATTATTATTTTTCTCCAAGTCCTTTTCTCCTTGCATACATGTTATTTTTACATCTTTAGCTTTGATATCTTCTCTCAGTGCTCTAATAGTTGTAGCCTTATCTACATTCCGTCATGCCACCTCTATAGATACCTTCACCAAGGCATTACTCACTTGTTCATCAAACATAATAGTGGGCTTGATAGTTATGTGCATGTTTTGGAGTTCCTTTATCATTCTTCTTGACACACAGGACTCTTTACATACATCAAAATCAGGCTCATCCATGTAATTTTTCATGGACCATGACAAGTTTTTCCTCGCACATGTAGTAGCCATGTCTGGGCCCATCAATTACCATCCATATAACTCCTTGAGGCCTACTATATTCTAGAATCATGTGTGGACAATTTTACTTGTTTCCTCATCATAGCTCATGATTGGTGTAGCATATTCTCCACTTTCCCTCTTTGTTCTTGGCCCCCTAGGAACTTGAGTGCCAAGGTTTGGAGTTGGATCTTCTATGTTCTAAGTAGTATCATGTTTTGTTTCTCCTGCCTCCTTTACTCCTTCTTCCTCATCCTTCATTTCTTCATCCTTGGGTTCCTTCACATCCTCTAGTGGTACAGGAGTTCCAGGTGCACTCTCTACAGACTCCTCTACCTCCTCATTCAGCTTTATCTTCCTTCTTTTCCTCTCAGTGGTCTCTTTTTGAGGGGAGATTTGTGGCGATCTTCATATTAAATGTGAAGTTTTTGTGCCTTGTGTTCTTGTTCCTCTAAACACCCTCTTAAAATGGTGCTCTTCTTGGACTGCTTCCAGGTCCTCTTCTTCTTCTTGTACCTGAGGTGGGGTACTTGTGCACTCAGGCTTCTAATCTATTGTGGGTTTCATCCGGCCCCATGCCCTAGCTTCCACTGTCGTATGACTCTCAACGTCATCTACCTATAGGTTTTGTGGGTTCTTGGGGATCTAGTACATTATCCATTGTATGCTTTCCCTTAGGTGGCCCTGTGAGTATAAACTCATTCTCTACATATTTTTATTCTCCAACTTAGAATTAAGCTGAAGGTATATGAGCATTTCTCTGATGTCCCCAATTGCCAAGCTTACAGGCTTCATACTTATGGCATCTAAAATAAGCCTCTCAACATAGGCATTCCATCTTGGATAGACATATGTCTTCCTCAAAGTGTGGTAGTCACAATCTACCTTGTCTGCCATAAAATTTAGGTGGCGCGCAATCATTAAAATGGTGGATTGATTGCATGAAGTAGTGCGTTGTGAAAATCAATGAGGGTTAGTTACCACCAATGGGAGCAAGGTCACATCTCCTCATAGAAA